>CM040239.1:48214893-48289007 GCA_022545495.1 Chrysanthemum lavandulifolium | reverse complement strand
CGGCAACTTAGAGGTTTGTGTGTGTGTTTATAGGGAGAGATGGAGAATAGGTTTGTGATGGGCACCGATGAAAGAAAAAAATGGAATGTAGTGTGTGTTTTTATAGAA
This sequence comes from Chrysanthemum lavandulifolium, assembly GCA_022545495.1. NCBI lineage: Eukaryota > Viridiplantae > Streptophyta > Magnoliopsida > Asterales > Asteraceae > Chrysanthemum > Chrysanthemum lavandulifolium. The sequence goes on along the minus strand of CM040239.1, from coordinate 48,288,899 downwards.
AAGCCATTTCAACTGGTTTTATGAATGGTGTTAATGGTCTGTTACAAGACTTGGGTTGTTACAAGTCAATCGACTTGTAATTTGAAAATTGTACTTAATATGCAGGCCATGTGTTACGTTTAGGTGTGGTGCATTTCAAATTGAAAAGTGTATTGATGTATTGATTTAACGAGTGTGGAAGCCGTGCGATGTAGCGGAATTGATGCCGAAGAACTTACTTTGTATGACATTTAAATCTTGGGACTAATTTTGCGGGGTTCTTATAGTTAGCGATTAATTCTACACGACTTACCTTGCAACGTTTAAACTTGGGACTATTTTACCGGATTCTTTATAGATAGAATTAATGATCGCGGGACTTATTTCTTGGCCACTTGAGCCTCGGGACTATTTTCATGTTGGGAAAGTTTGCGATTAATGTTTGCGTTGCAAAGCAACCATGTCGGTTTTAGTATATAGATACAAATAGATTTTGTAAAACACTTCTTTCTATTATAAGCGATTTGTTGAATCTGAATTTTAAGTCTTATTAATAAGCGTATAAAATGTTTTATATAGTAGTATATATATTTATTGGCAGCCTTCAATCTTCATGAACAAAAGTGACCACCTAAACTCTTTAATCACACATATTTTTGGCAGCCCTTCCACCACAACCACAAAGCCCCAACCCTATATTTCTACATCGAGCACGTAATGGCTCACGCCTAACATGAGAATGGCGCCACGGTCCGATGTGGACTCAAAACTGGCGTCTCAAGTTCCAAGCTCGACACCCGTCCCCATGCGAGTTGTTGAGTGACTTTGATGGCTTGCATGAGTTTGTGGAGAGGAAAAAAGAAAAAAATGCCGTTTAATAACGCAATTTTTTTTTTTTTTTTTTTTTTTTTAATTTCAAATTAAACTTTTAAAAAGCGTAAATAATACCTCATTCTAACCAATTTTCATACAACTTTCTCAACCAAAAATACATTTTCTTTACCAAAATGTCTAGTGATGATTCTTTTCAAATTATTTTTCCGATGAAGATGATTTGAGTGCCATTTTTCGTTTACGCAAGTTGTTCGATATATGGATCACGAAAACATGCAACAACAACAACATGGAAGTTCACGTACACGTAATCCGATATACGTGATCGTGAGACTGTTGAAGAACATTTACTGAACGACTATTTTATGATAAACCAAAACATCCGAAGTATTATTTTAGGTGTCGCTTTTGTATTTTTAGAAATAGTCAAAGGTATTGAAACTTATACTTTCGATCCTCTTCTCTTACATTTTAAGTTCTTTAAAGTCCGACATGATGCTACGGGTCGCATAAGTCTTAGTGTTATTATTTACAAATGAGTGAACGTTATACATGCGAGTGTTTACATAATTTTGTAATTGATTTGTATATGCCCGACTTTTTAAGAAAACCCAACATAAATGACATTCAAGATTTATATGGAGCATAAGAGGTTCATAACTTCATATGTTTCGGGAATGCTAGAAAGTATTGATTGTATGTCTTGGAATAAGCTTAACTACCAAAAGCATGGCACGTGCAATTTGGTAGAGTTGATAAAGAAAAATATCCAACTATAGTGCTTGAAGATGTGACATCGTGCGATTTTTGATGACATTGCCCGGTGGCTCCGTTTGAAGTAAATGGAATTATATTTCAAAAGGGTATTACTTAGCTAATGAGATTTACCCACGGTGAGTAAGTTTTGTCAAATCATTTTCGGTATGACGAGACAAGAAAAATGCCTTATTTAAACGACGACAAAAAGGTGCTCGAAAGGATGTTGAAAGAGCTTTTGTTGTTCCCCAAGGACGTTGGGGAATTATAGAACCGGCGCGAACTTACATTGTTAACAGCCTACGAAGAATCACGTACACGTGCATCATATTGCATAACATGATTTTGAAAGATCAAAATTTTGTGGTAAGTGAATTCAACGAGTTGCATGTTAGTCCGCAGGAAATATACAACATACTTAGGTTGAGAGATGCGAAATGCAGCGGAGGAAAGCCAAAAAACTACATGATAAAAAAACGCACGCAAGTCTTCAACGAAATCTTATTGAGCATATTTGGCAACGACATCAACAAGGAAATTAGTAATTTATTCATAATTTCATGTATTTTTATAATTTTCATATTTTGTTTTTAAATTATGTATGTTTTTTTTCTGAATGTAATTTGTATATTTATTTGATGAATTAATGAAATTTAGTTTGCTTGAAAAAAATAAATAAATAAATAAATAAATAAATAATTGATACGTAAGGCCCTTTTGGAAGTTTCTTCAGTGTGTTACCTAGCGGACAAAACTCTCGAGATGAACCCTGAAAAACGAACTCCATATAGATTAGTGTTTCAAGACTAAGTTTTATGGGGAAACTATTGGTTATGCTAGTTATTTCTAAGGAATTGATTTTATTAGATGCTGATGGTGGTGGTATAGGTGGTGGTACAGTATCTCCGGTCATAGTTTCGAGAGATTAGGGTTTGTTAGGGTTTTATAAGAGGCATGGATAAAGTTTACGTGAAGGAGGAGAAGAAGCAGGGGGCAACTTTAGAAAGAAAATTAAAGAGATAGATTTGTATCTGATTACGATAAAGGTTGGGTAATTTGCCTTGTTTTCCATTGAACACCAATGTGATATATATGTTACAAAAGATATACTAAGAACAATATAAAGTGGGCTAGGCATACAAAGTACCCGTAAAGCCAACAATTAGGTGCAAAAAATCTAATAACCGGTAGCACGCAATCAACTGTCTTTTTATAATGCGGAAAGCATACACAACTCACGCACCGGTTGTGGGTATGGACCGTACATGGGGTACTTGAACCCTTGATTTTGTGTTTGTTAGGTGTTAAATTTTGGGGTATTAATCTGTGGGAAACATGTCATTCTATCAATTGCTAATAGCTTTCAAGTTATGTTCAGTGCAGGGTAATTACAGGGGTTAATCATGGACAAATAATAAAAGGTTTAAAGTTCCAAGATGCTCGTTTCTGCTGAAGCTATTCTCATTTCTGCTGATGAGTCATTTATTGCCGTTAAAGGGGTCTTAGTGTAACTTAATCTCCTATTTAATAAGTCTCTTAATCTAGGGTTAGAAAAACTTGAGTGTGCAGTCATTGTATCACACTCTTCTCTTCTTTCTGATCATTTCATTGATCTTGTCTTGTCTTTATACTTACATGATTATTGTCTCATTGACATTAATCTAATTTTGTAACATATTGGATACTATTGCAAACTTAATCTAAGCTAACTATTGTGGCTTAGATTTGAATAAAGGTTCTATTGTTCATCTTGTGTTGCTTATACTTTCGTACATGGTATCAGAGCTTCAGGCTCATTGATTCTCTTCGGCAACAAATTGGTGGTTTGGGGTTATTGCTACTGGCGTAATCACTGGTTATCTTCTACTTACAATTAGCCCTAGACTAAGTGAATCTAGGGTAATTGTGATTTGTTCTTCATGCATATTTCTTTGTAAGTCTAAGTCTTATCTCTTCTTCAAACATACAAGATACTTAAGTCTTTGTGGTGCAAACGGGTAGACTAACATCTTGATCGCCACCTTTGAGTGGTACGAATACACTGCTCTGGTTTACCTTAGTCCACAGCTTGGTGCTTGTTGTTTCTTAAATACAAGGTCTTATTTATTTGTGTATTTGCTCTTATTATTATCTATGTACGTGATTCTTTATGCATCTTATTATATTTGTCATCTTATTGTTTGCTTTATGGCTATTGGTGATGATAATATTGGTGGTTCTTCCACCGAGAAAAGCTTATCCTTTGGTGATGCTTTGTATTTACACCTAACAATACCAATGGTACTCCCATTATTTCTATTAAACTCATTGGGCCGAAAATTATAAAATATGGAATATGGCCATGACCTTTGCTTTAAGGAACCATAATAAGTTAGGGTTTATTGATGGTACTTGCATAAGAAATGATTCGAACCCTAGTCTTGCTAATCAATGGGACACTTGTAACTCTGTTGTGGTTACTTGGATTCTTAACTCTCTCACCACGAACTATTTCTTTGGTGCTATCTATGCTAAAGCTGCTTATGAAATGTGGAATGATCTTAAAGATACTTATGATAAGGTTGATGGTTCAAATATTTTTAATTTGCATAAAAATATAAACTCTCTTAGTCAAAGTAGGTCCTCTCTTGCGATTATTATAACAACCTTAACTCTTTATGGAAACAATTTGATTGTATGATTAGCTTGCCTCCCGCACTTGTGAGGCTGCAAAACATTTTGAAAATCACAATCGACTAATCAAGTTAATGCAATTTCTTATGGGTCTTGATGACTCCTATGTCCCCATCGAAGCAATATTTTAACCGAGATCCTTTACCTAATGTCAAAGCGCTTTCTGTTGTCTCGGAGAAGAATCTCACGAAATGTTTCATCCGGGAATAGCTCGCTAAACCCAATGCTATAGCCTTTCTTGCAAACACTTCGATGGTGGAAAATTTTTATAACAAAAGGCTTTAACAACAAAGGTTACGGTTTTAATCTTGGTAACAACTCAAATAGCGAGAGGACCAAACATGAATCTCAAATGTACTAATTGCAAAAACACGGTCACACTGTTGATAGATGTTATGATCTTGTTGGTTATCTTCTTGGATATTTTAAAAGGAATTTTAATGGTAAACCTTTCAAGATAACAATGTTTCTGCGAAACTAATCATATCACCGATAATAGTGCTAGCAACTCTCTGTTTCCTTGTCTAATGAACGACTCTCCGGACTTATGAGTCTTCTCAATGACAACAATGTGTCATCTGCTAATGCCAACTTGGCGGTAAAACTTTCGGGAACCTTCTTTAATGGCGTTGTCAAGTTTAATGTAAACTTCAACAAATTTTTAACAACAACACAAAATCCTTATCTGGAAACATCGCCTTGGTTGGATTGTTGACTCGGTGCAAATCGACACATGACTGTGTCGAAATTTTTTAATCAATGTTGTTAACATTTCAAATCTTGGCTTAAGCTGTTGGACATCCCAAAGGTACTCGGGCCTTAATTACTAAAATTGGTGATTTAAAGGTCAATAATTACCTAACTCTTTTGATGTTGCTAGAGACAATAAGATGTTTGTTGGGTTTAATGAATCTAATTGCTATATCTGATTTACATCAAAAAGGATTGTGGGATTGGTAAACAATACAATGGGTTATATATGTTTGATATTGATTCTACATGTAAGATTATTTCTAATAACCGCATATCTGTTTGTCATGTTTCTAGAAATCTCGCATCAAAGACTTGGTCATCCTCGACCAAGTCCTACACATCTTAAACCCACTCTTAAATTTGATAGTACATCCGAAACCGATCATCTCGTGATACTTGTAATAAAGCTAAACAAACCAGGAACCATTCCTCTAAGTGAACATAAATCAACTAAAATTGGTCAACTTGTTCATCTTGATGTATGGGGACCATATAAAGTCACTAGCAGAGATGGTTACAAATATTTTTAACCATAGTTGATGACTATTCCGAGGCGGTGTGGGTTTATATGCTTTAGGGAAGGATGATGTTTATGTTTCCATTGTTAACTTTACTCATATGCTATCAAATCAATTTGAACACAATGTTAAGATTTTAGAAGTGATAATGGGACGAATTTGTCAATAATAAACTTCAACACTTTTCCATGAAAAGGAATTTTACATCAAACCTCTTGTGTTTATACACCACAACAAAATGGTATTGCGAGAAAAGGAAACATAGGCATCTCCTTAATGTAGCTAGATCCCTTATGTTTGTGAGAATTACCTCTATATCTTTGGCTTTGAATGTGTTCTAACTTCGCCTATGTCATAAGCAGGTTACCCTCTTGATTCGTCGCAAGTCCCCTTCTTCCTTGTGTATGGGCATGACCCTTCACTCTCTCTCTTAGAGTCTTTGGTGCTTATGCTATGCCACCATTCTCAACATCTCCGATAAATTTGGTAGTAGGTGCGAAAAAGTATCCTTATTGGTTACTCGAATGAGAAAAAGGCTATAAACTCTTGAGCCTAGAAACAAAAATATCTTTTACTCCGAGATGTCAAATTTTATGAAACTGTTTTTCCTTCAAAATGAAAAATACTTTGTCAAAATCTTTTGTTGAAACTTTTGTGCCAAAAGATTTAAATCACAAAAATTTCTTTGACTCACAAATAAGTCCCAATAATGAAGGAGAGTGACATCCTATGATGATGGCACGATTGGTAAGTCATCCTACTAGGATTGACGAACCGGTTGCAACATCTATAGATGATAATACACACCCCGAGGGCACCATATCACATGAATCACATCCTGCTAATGCATCTTGATTCTCTTGATACAACACCGATTCTCGCCGAACAAGAAAGAGGCTTGCCACCACTCTTGCTAGAAGGTCAACGAGTCTCTAAGTTGCCCAATAATCTTAACGACTTTATTGTAGAAGGAAAAGTCAAATATGGTGTTGAAAAGGTTGTTAATTACTCTAATCTTAACAAAGATAATTACTGCTTTGCATCTAGTCTCAATAAAAGTATTGAACCTACCTGTTATGAAGAAGCTATCCTTGATAGTAATTGGGTTGATGCTATGAACTATGAAATTGAGGCCTTAAATGAAAACCATGCTTGGGATATAACTGATCTACCTCCTAACAGAACTCCTATTGGCTACAAATGGATCTTTAAAATCAAATATAAAGCCAATGGTGAAGTTGATAGATACAAGGCTAGATTAGTTGTTAAAGGCTATAACCAAAGGGAAGGAATAGACTATGATGAAACTTTTTCTCTGTTGTGAAAATGTCTCTTGTTAGATGTCTTATTGCCTTAGTTTGTAAAAACAAATGGCCTCTTTTTCAACTTGATGTTAACAATGCTTTCTTGTATGGAGATCTTGATAAGGATATCTATATGACCATCCCGAGGGTTCGTAATGAGAACAATAAGAATAAAGTTTGTAAACTTGTCAAGTCTCTATATGGCCTAAAACAAGCTCCCGGAAATGGAATGAAAAACTTGTCGGTGTTTTAAAAGAAAACAACTTTGTTCAATCTGTTAATGATCACTCTTTATTCACCAAAGCAGAGAATAACAAGTTTATTGCTCGCTTGTTTATGTGGATGATATAGTCCTCATTGAAGCGTGTTGATGAGATAAACCTATTCAAAGAATTTCTAAAATCAAAATTTCATATCAAAGACTTGGGAAACTTAAAATACTTTCTTGGTATTGAGGTTTTAAAAGCTGGAATGACATTTGTCTCTCCCAAAGAAAATCTGTCTTGAACTCCTCAAAGAATTTGGTCTTCTTGGGTGCAAACCTGTGTCCACTCCTATGGAACCCAACTCGTTCTTCCATACATTCCCACTGCGATGATCCTTACTTGTCAACATCATTGGTTATCGAAGTTACTTGAGAAACTTATCTATCTCACCCATACAAGACCGACATCTCATACTCGGTTCATTGTGCGCACAATATATGCATTCTCCTAAAAATCTCATCTAGAATGTGCCCTCAATGTTCGAGATATCTAAAAGGAGCTCGAGGAAAAGGTCTAAGGTACAATTTCGACAACTCGAAAATCATCTTGAAGGATATAGTGATGCAGTTGGGCGAATGCAAGAAAACCGAAAATCATCACGAGTTATTGTGTTTTCTTTAATGATTGTTGATCTCATGGAAAAGTAAAAACAAAATACTCTTTCAAAATCTTCCACGAAGCGGTATAGATCTATGTCTACTTGCACAGTGAAATCATATGGATCCAAAAATCTTAAAGATCTAAAGTTGATATCAATCTCACTGTTAATCTTTTGTGATAACAAATCGCTTTACAACTTCTTTGTCAATCCTGTTTTCCATGAAAGATCAAAACACTTTGAAATTGATGTCCACTTCATCGGGAAAAAATTGCAAGAGGTGTTATAAGTGCCAAAAATTGGCTCTTCAAACCAAACTGCAGACATACTTACAAAAAACCTCCTGCTTTATCAAGATAAATTCTTGTGTGAAAATTGATATTGTTTGATATGTTTGCCCATCGATTAAGGGGAATGTTAAATTTTGGGGTATTAATCTGGGGAAACATGTCATTCTATCAATTGCTAATAGCTTTCAAGTTATGTTCGGTGCATGGTAATTCTGGGGGTTAATCATGGACAAAGAATAAAAGGTTTAAAGTTCCAAGATGCTCGTTTACTGAAGCTATTCTCATTTCACGATGAGTCATTTATTGCCGTTAGAGGGTCTTAGTGTAACAATCTCCTATTTAATAAGTCCCTTAATCTAGGGTTAGAAAAACTTGAGTGTGCGGTCATTGTATCACACTCTTCTCTTCTTCTCGATCATTTCATTGATCTTGTCTTGTCTTTATACTTACATGATTATTGTCTCATTGACATTAATCTAATCTTATAACATATTGGATACTATTGCAAACTTAATCTAAGCAGATTGCTAGAATTGATAAAATAAAATAAAGTAAATTTTATGTTAATCATAAACTCAAAGTATGTTGTGTTGTTATCGTAAGTAAGTATATATAAATGTAAACATAGCAAGATTCAAGGACTAGAAGTGTAAGTGACTAATATATATCAAACCGTTGTTTTTCAAATGAATGGTTCCTTTAACCTTATTTTTCGATCACTAACAATCTGTATCAGCCGTGGAACAAATTTTACAATCTCAAATTTACAGAGGCTCCGTGCCAGCACAATAGGTTGAAAGACGATGCGCAGATAACATTTTGTATTTTTCATAAGGTTTTTTTTTTTTTTTTTTTTTTTATCATAGTAAGATTTTGTTGAGCTATTAGATAATGGCTTCGGTTAAGGGAAACGAGAGTAATTTGGCGGGAAGAAAACCTACGGGAAAACTTGGTGGAATGTCTGATGTCCTCGCCATTGCAACGGATCTCGGTTATTCTAGGTTTAGGCCTCCTCCGTCTCAGGTACGTTTTTGCATATGTGGATTACGATGATCACGAGTTTTGAATTATTTGCTAGCTTTAGGGTTCATGTATTTGTTATGCAGTTACTTTAAATTTGACACTGCTGATTTCACGTGATTTAAGAAAATGAAAAGGTCTATTTGGACCCTAGGTAAGGTGATGCAATTTGGGTCGATAGTGGTTCTTCATTTTGTTTAAATACTAAAAAGCCGGTATTGGGGTTACTTTAGATGATTAATCAACATAATGAAAGCGAGAACAGTGGAAAATGATGGAGATGAATATGTATGGTACATGTATTTCTTACTTAGTATGCATGTGCATCTTTTGATATTGCATACCGAGGTGATAAAACCTGATTGCGGTTGTGCGTGATCCCAAAGGCAAGTTGAACTAGTGATTCCGACTACTTAAATTTTGTTTTCTTTATAGATTCATAATTACATTTCATATAGAATGTGATGTGCTACTAAATGATCTAAAGTGTCGATCTGATTCAGCCAAATCAATTGCAATCATCTAGTGGTTTAAATGTAAATGAGTACTCCCTATTATGTTAGAGTCACTAAGATTTGATTTTGATAATATTGGTCTTATATCCAGAACTTGAAATAGCTAAAGCTTGCATTATGTCTTTTACGAAATTTAGTTTGTTATTCAGGACGACTTGAATAGTGGATATGACTTGATAAGATTACTACGGGACCTTACCACAGTACAAAGAAAAGTTGCAGAATTGCATGTGGAACTTCAAGGTCGTAAGGTAAGTAGTCACACTTCTTATTCAGCACACATTTTGCATTTCATTGTCATTGGATCGTAAGTTCATAGTCTATATTTTTGGGCCATGTTTGTTTGTAGTTTAAAAGTTAGTTATCATCAATGTTAAAAAGAAACTGCATTTATTTTGTTCTTTATGGATTTCTCAGGAAGATATGAAGGTCTCTCACTTGACGCATGTAAGTGAAATGGAAAAGAAGATAGAAACGTTAGCAAGGATCACAACTATACTGAAAGGTTTTATCAAGAATAAGGTAACATGGTTAATTTCACAAAAACATGTGTTTTTGCTGTATAGCAATTCTTTTAGCAAATATGTTTGTAGTTAGTATTAGCTTTCCTGTTGTTTCTATTGTAGCTAAAAGAAGAAAAGATTACTGAATTGAATTCTGCAACATGCATATACTATGAACAAAAATGAGCTATATGGTTGGTATGTTTGACGCCTCTTGCTGTATGCAACACTGAACTGTTGTAACTTTTTAAAGTTCACTTTCTGTTTTTGAGGAATATTGTATTAAGCTAGATGGATCAAGGAATAAGATTCCACCTTTCATACTAGAGTTAACTTTTTGACCCATTTACTTGAAAATGTGCCGATTTCAGGTAAGATTTTTCTAAAGTATCAAATAGGCTATGCTAAAAGATACAAAAGGAAAGGGTCAAATGGGCTGAATTGGTTAAACATGTTGAAAATCATGCTAAGTGAATCAAAATGTATCGAACTACCTCAATGACGTTCAATTGTTTGCTGTTAAAATATTGAATAGCATATTGATTACCTACCTATGACTACCTGAAGGACAAAACTGTGGCATTTTGCGTGAGATGAAGTATGCTGCTTATACTTCTATTGTCTCAATTTCCAATATCAAAAACAGTAACACCGGTTAATAAAGACTGGTTGCCAATGTGCCTTAATGTATTTCTTATTGATTTTGACTTGCAGGATCGTGTTATAGCTCGTCTTCAACAACCAATTCCATTAGAATACATTCCTGTGGAAGCAGAATATCAGGTTTGTTATCATTCCTTTATTCTGATGAATCTAAAAGTTTGAAGAATGGTAGACAACTATACATTATCCAAACATATTGCAAAATGAAAAAGAAAGATATACAGTATGCTATACTCGTTATTTCAGTCTATATGCTTGATATCTCTTGTTTAGTAGATAATCATGTTTTATTTCATTTTCGGATTTTTTATTGGATACACAGAAAGATTTCTCGAACTATTATCAAGTGCTGCAGCGATTATGGCACCCTTGCAGCTTCCGTTTCTGATATCCATTGGACTCACAACTTTAGGGAACCACCTTCTGTATGGAGGGTATGTTTATGTATCTGATAATACCAACTTTTTTCCTTATGTGTTTTTTATAACTCGCTTCATTTCAAGTACTTAAACTCTATTTCTAAGATGAAAATGATGGTTTATGTTCTGAGCAGGACATGCTTCGACCAATCCATGTGGCATTAGTGTCATGTAGTAGGTACTTTGAAGCAATTTCAGCAATGAGAGAATCTTTCACAACCCTTCAGAACTTGAGGGTGGTCCCCACCAATTCACCTAACAAATATCATTCTCAGCTACCATCGCCAACAGGTTCTGATTGTGTGACACCACATTCATCTGGAAATGTTAGTCCAAGAGTTCAAAAAGGTGAGATTCAAGAAGGGGAAGATGAAACTAATATTGATGTCGATGATACAAATGATAGAAGATTGTCCTGGCATTCGGATATGGATAATGGTTTATAGGTAGCTACATACTGTTACGAGTAAACAGTCTTGAAGTTTGTAGTAGTTTTTTTTCATTCATCTTTATGGAAAATAATGTACAAACATCTCTTACGGGCCTTAAAGTGCTCTTGGTTGCAAGTGCGTGATTTACGTGATTTTTTATTTTTATTTTGGCAGACATGTAATTGACGTTATTATCAATATTAGCATCAAATCTTTACATGTAATGAAATTGGTTGTCGTTGCCAAGCTAAAAGTGTCATTGCTGAGTTTTGGATGTGCTTATGTTGGAGATTTAGCTAGTCTTGCATCTATGTTGATAAAGACTAGATGACATGAAAGCACTTCACCCGAGTTCTTCATCTTCATTTGCTCCTGTATGAGCAGAGATTTTCAGTCGTGTCATTCCTATTGTGTGTATCAAACGAAAAATGTCATGTCAGTGCTAAGCCTTCTAATTTTAAATCTATATCCGACCCAACTCTTTTGAATCCAATCCAACCAACCAGTGAACCAACCTCCCCCAAAGAGGGTACTCTTAGAGCACAAGGTTTGGTGGTGTTACAGGGTCCAAAGCCATGGTGATGGCACTGAGAATGACTGTAGTACTTTTTAATTTTTATTTATACTTTAGTAAAATGTGTATATTTGTGTTTTTATAATAGATGATACACGATTTTGACGTTTTTGGATTTATAATTGTAATAAAAAGGCGAATCTTAATAGGATTCTATGGTTTAGGAGAAAAAATATAGTAGAAAACTGCGGGTCCGAGTATTCTATAATGCTGATGTTCCGAAGGAGGGTAAATTTGGTTCAATTTTATAGGTCAAATTATTGACGTATTTACTTACGTGATGGTGATATAACATAACACATACGAACTGATCTAGACTAAATAACGTGATAACACAAATCAAACATGTTGATTCACACGAATACTAGGAACGATTCTACCAATAATCGTTGATTCACACGAATGCCGATTATGGGGTAATTCTTAGCAAAAGCTGCCAAAAACATACTTTTGGTATTTCATTGAACTGATTAGCCACAAAGGCAATACACTTACTAAATAGAGATACAAAGTTGAAATGGGCCCTAAAGGACAAACAGGCCGAAAACTATTACAAAAACAAAAGTCCAATAAACCGAGAAAAAACATAAAAGTGCAAATAACTCCTTAAATATAGGGCGTTTTGGGGCACGAAAGTTCCATAAACCGGCATTGTAAGTTTTCCACTGGTCATAGGCGTGAAACGGAGCCTCATAGCCTAAGTTATGCCCATTTTAATGAGGCCCCTTTTGTCACGCGATCTTGGGCTTCCAGAAACACAATGGCCCGTTCATCAACACTTGGGCTCACATCACGAACCTATCCCTAAGCTCTTACCGATTCATAAGTCCAAGTGTAGAACTCACTCAAAAAGCTAGCTTGTAAGAGTACTTGGTTGATGTGAGATCATTACAGTACCTAAAGATTGATATCACAAAATCAGTTGTAAGAATTTCTATTTTTTACCCGTTTTGGTCCACATGTCATCTATGTCATTCCAATTCTTCCATTTCAGTTCTTTTACAACAAAAACTCACAAAGTGTGAGAGAGAGAAATTAAAAAGCGTAACAAACTATCTTTATCGAGTCATCCATGCATATTCATTAATAAACGATCATGCATTTCACGCTGATTCAATTATCTTCGATACGTCGCGTTATGCTGATGTCCTATTAATCCTTCTCTTCGTTATCATGATTATAATTGACGCTGTATACTTCACCGATCATGCGAAATGTCATTCTTCCATTAATCAATTTCCTTCAGGTCAGAAATATTTTCATTGGTTTAAAATAAAAATAAAAAAATATGTGCCTTTATAAATGCATTGGTATGGTATCAAGTTTGGAAGATAATTTGGCATAAAAATGAATAATTTGGGTTTGTTTATTTGTGCATGCAGGGGGTTAAAGAGTGGTTTACATGGGGAGATCATGCAACAAAGTTAGGCACTTTTTTCCGTTGAACGGTTTTCAGATTGGGTACGATCAATGTCTTTTTTGATATGGTTTTGATTTGGTAACTCTTAAGATCCTATCCCAATGTAAGATCTAATATGTCCCAATGGTATCCCATCTTGTGTGATAAACTCTCAAATCAAATGGTTGTGGGTTCGAGTCTTGCTTTAGGATATGTGAGATAGATTAGTGGTGTATATATACTCTTAGATAGTTAGTTGTCGTTAAAAAGAAATCACAAGTTTTATTAAAATCTTGTTGCAAATTTAGCACCATAATTCATGTTTTGTTTGCATTGATGATATAAGATTCAATGTGAAAATGATGATCTAATATTCATGGCCGTCTTTATTATATCGGAGGCCCTATGCAAAACTCACAAACTTGTAAAATGAGCTAGGCCGAAAAATTAGAAGTTCGATAAATTCTTTGACACTTGACAATCGGTGAAATGCTTCACAGTCCCATACAAACAAATATCAAAATGATGTTTTTAAGTACATAAACATTTACATATTCAAGAGTATATCGTTATTGGGTATTTTCTACAGCTTTTGTCTGGAAATGAAATAGCGTGGTTGATAATGACCATTATATGCCACTATGGCATGTTGGAATTGGGCGGTGTTTGCTACTAAACGAAACTGTCTGCATAGTATTTTATTCTGAGTTTTCTATGTGGAGGGAAGGAATGCAATCATATTACCTGTATAAGCACTATTTTACCATCTAATTTGGATACGCACTATGTGATTACCAATGCCATTCCACTATGGTCTGACTGTATGATGCCTTTCTAATATAAAATATTGTTTGACACGGGTTGTAATTGTCATGGATAAGCACTGTTCAACCATCTGATTTGGATAGACTGTCATTTCAGGATCATCTGTCACTACATAATCCTTAAAGTAATCTTAACTATTGAAAGCATTAAATTTCCCGTTTGCTACGTGAAAATATATCATTAACTTATTGCTTGCAGGGATTTGCAGTCTTATCTTTCCGATCTTATCCTTTTCTTGGCGCCTGAGAGCAAGACATTTTTTATATTGGTGGATAACAGGCCATGGCTAGAAGACTTGGTCTCAAAGCCTGCACACTTGTGGCAGCTGATGGTTACCAAGGTTGCATATATAATTCCAAAACATCATTAGCATATCTATAATCTTACACTAAATAATCTATATTTACCCTAATTAATATTCTCTCTATTATGCTTCCAGTCCAGGTTCTCCCCTTTTGCAATCACAAGAGGGCAAAAGGATAATAAAGAGAAACCGGCGTTCAGTGAGCTCAACAGTCGTTCTAGAGATTCAAGCAAATCTCGGAAGTTGAAAAGATGGTTGTCAATGGTAACGCTTACAAGAAAGAGGGTCTTGCTACCAGTAGAGAAACTCAGGGCTTCCTTGCTTGCAAATAGCAAATTGCATAGAACCCTTTATGGATTTGTTGTTTTTGAAGTGGATTGGAATGATGTACGGGGTATCAACTATGTGAATGAGCTTCAGGTATATCTTGTCCTAGTTAGATGATTTTTTTTTTTATTTTTTTTTTTATTTGGTTACAAGAATAGGGTTGTTTTGTATACTTAGTGTTTCATTATCTATTAATGTTAGCGTACGCTGTGTAATAAAGGTAAAGTACTTTGACAACTTTCCATTTTGGGTAACAAACTATGCTCAACCACAAATTAAGATAACCACGGCTTTTAGGAGTTTTGGTATAGGTTATCTTGACATGGTTAAATGATGTATAGCATCTCAGATGTTGGTAATTTGACCATGTTGACTTTCTCCAGGAGGTTGTGCTAATAGTGAAACCGGTTACCTTTTAAGTTAAGCCAAAATTAAAAATTTTCAAGAGTTACTCGCCCTAAATTGAGTCAGACTATAATTTATTACCTTTAAATGCAATTTGTTCATTTATGTAAATCGTTTGTAGTGGAGTGATATATGAGTGTGTTTATTCTATGATCAGACTTATACGTCTCTTGCTATAGAGTCGAAGTACATGAAAAGATGGGAATTTGATAGTATAGCTCAAGCTGCTAAAGGCCTAATGTCGTGGTTTCCAGGGACTCCATATGAGGCTCTTCTTTTGGAACACCGTCTCAATTCTATGATAGGTATATTTCTAAGCACATTTTCATCAGATTTCAAGGATTATTATTTCTAACACGAAATATATTGTAGCTAAAATTAATTAACCATACTCTTATTATATTGTTTGAGACCTCTTCAGGAGAAGCATTTCATGAAGCTGGTGCGGAATCGCCAAACACCTGCTGTTCAAGTGAAGATGAGAATATCTTAAACAATGGTGTGTTGTTAGAGGATGTATCTCCGGCAGTCGTAATAGTAGTCCTAACGATCAAATAGAAACTCTAGAAGTCCAAGACCAATCAAGTATAGCAAATACGCCTCCTAGTATACCAAGTACACCTCCTAGTATGCCAAATACACCTCCTTCTAACCTCAATACTACAACAAACCAAATAATTTCTTCAGGTATAAATGAACTCGAGGATGAATGCGGTTCTAATGTATCATATGGTGGAAATGCTAGCTATCACGTACCCTCTCCGTGTCCAAGTGAATGTATGGAAGAAACTGAAGTAACACAATACACAGACGTATTACTTTTATTCCGCTTTAATGACCGTGACCTCCCTTTTGAATTACAAAAAATAATTATGTCTGATTTGCGATTACTTACCCTTTTGGAGGCTGGACTTCCATCTTGGGTACTATTCTTTCAATCATATCCAGTGTTTTGTCACATGTATCGTCCATGGATGTGCCCGCTAGCAAGAGCTCTATACGTTGCAATATCCTTTGTTACAGTCGTGATTGGTTTCTATGATTTGTACAAAAACGTCCCTGTTCTCAAGGCGACTGCTTCCCGTTTATTTGGACCTCTGTTTGATTGGATAGAGACATGGGACATGGTATCAAGGATCAGATATTTGGGAACTATGTTGTTTTTGCATAATGCCGAGAGGGCTATTATGTGGTTTCTGATGATGACACGAACTTTCAGATCACTTTTTTCGGTTCTTACTCAGCCATTGGTTTCCCCGTTTCTGGTAGTTGTGGATGTCCTTTTTCCTTTCTGGAACGTTTTCATTCAGAAGGGAGAGCGTATATACTCCTTCATTTGCATTCTTTTGGGAACCTCTTGGAATCTAGTGGATAGAGTAATTGACGTTCTATTGCTCCCAGTGTGGTACATTGCATCAGCTATTTGCAATTTCGGTAATAGTAATTTACTGTTCTGATTAAGTCTTTGTTAATCAATTCAACACTTTAACTAGAGATCGCAATTTCGACCCATGTACTTTTAAATTTGGGTCGATGTGGGTTGTGTTTTATCTCAAATGGTTCATATAACAAATTAACACATTAGCTAAAAGAGGAATGGATCAAATACGTAGATAGAGCCTAATGGGTAGAAAGTTGCTCGAAGTAAATTTATATTTTTTAGCTCCTCCAAAACCATGTTACTCGCAGATTTAGATTATTATTGTAATAATCCTTTTTACGCAATAATAACTAACACTTTACTGGTAAATATTATTAAAAATGAATAAATAGTTGTTTATGGGTCAGCCCAGCCCTACCCATACCAGTACTAAAAATAAACCGTTTCAAATCGAACCCGCTTGACCTGGCTATCTTGCTAGCTATAAGATTCATGGACAGCATAGTTTGACACATGATGCTGATATTCTGCATTTTTCCAACTTGAGCTGGTTGCAGCGACAGTTTTCATGTCCCCTATATTCTTGTGCCTTTGGGGAGCAATCTGTGCTCCAATTCGCTTTGTTCTTGGACTATCCAGCTTCGTGGGATATATATACAAGTACATGTATGATGTAGTTGGAGGTATATGGATGTTCGTGAGTAGCGTACTGAAGGTAGCTTCGAGTGCTGAGGCGGCAACCAAGCACACCTATGAGGTTTCTCTGTGGCGTGCCCTTTGGAATGACCTTTTCTCACAGGTGATCAAAGTTTGAAATTTTACTTCTTGTAGTTATACTAATCATGCCTACATATATACGCTATACAGCTGCTGTACTAATATAGATATTGTTCTTGTAGATTTTCCGTGCTACCAAGAGCATTCTATATGGCGTTGCTGCATTTTTTGCAGCTTGCAATCGACACCGATTAAGGTTAGATTTGTTACTCCTCCAGGTTTTCAGATTGCAGCTACTATTTATGTATATTCTAGCAAAATCTACGTATCAATTGTTCGACTAAATATTAAAAATAATAGTACTAAGAATTGATGATAGTAACACCAAGTTGACATACATCTCAGCATTCTACTTAATATGTAGAACGCGTAACTTATTAAGGGTCAGATCATGTTGGACAGGGACCGGTTGTTCTGCACACCTCTATATTGCTACGAGATATAAATAAATATGAACTAATGAATTACTGCAATGAACACAAAATTTCCCATACAGCATAGCAAATGGTCATGAATTGTAATCAGAATGATGTAGGCCTTCCAGTGAACATCAGGAGTTTTTCATTTAGCTAGACAATGACATGTAATTTGCTTGTGATGTCCTCTTTCCTGCATGTTATTAATTCCTCTTAAATTTCAAATCTATTGCAGCATATACAATCATTTATTGGAATTCATTCGAAGACTTTCTCAACCAGTCCAGAGATCAGAACTCTTATATGCTAACACTAGATTGCTGAAATCTGGAAGTATTTCTCCACCGGTAAGTTTGCTTGCCAAAAGGATCCGGTTCTTTCAGTTGATTCCATGAATCTTGCAATGTTTTTCTTTTTGGGATATCCAAGCATTCCTCTTTGGTATTTGAGATGGATCTGAAATGCCTAGTGTTTAGTCTCCTTCGAATGGTATTTGGATATCCACAAAGTCTTTAAGACTATTTTTGTCCATCACATTGTCGCATAGGTTTAGTTAAGTTGACCCGCAAACACTTTTTTTGCCCATTTTTTTAGAAATTTTTATAATTACATAATGTGTATCATTACCAAAAAAAGTATAATTACATAATGTGTATAATTACCAAAAACACTTTAGTCTTTGAGACTAAAGCAACTTAGGAACCATTTGACTTGTTTCATCTTTAGCTAAAGTTTTTGATTTGACCCTTTACAGATAATATATACCCAAACGAACCGTATGAATAAGTCAATTCAAATTTTGCACCGGTAATTCTAAACCTGAAAGATATCAGTTTAAGGCGTAAAATTATCAAATGTGGAACTTTACTCCACAATTGCAACTCTAGAATTTCAATACATTAATAAACCAGACCGAGTAGCACTCCCAAAATTGTGACATTTTACGCGTTTGACCCGCTTGGCATAAAACACAACCCAAATTGACCAATTTAAATAAGGTCAAATTACCACCATAGGAATTTCTTTCTTGCTACCTTTCAGTTTATATTCTTGTGAGCTTTTGAGTAACTCATCAGGTTTTGTTATGAATCTTATTTTGTTGTTGATGTTATACAGCCAGCAGAACCCAGGGAACGAAGGCCAGTGCCTACTAAAAGCACAAAACTGAGTTGACAAGATCTTTTATATTCATCAACATGTGCAGTATATACATTAACATAGAACTACAGCAGAGAAACAGAACTAGTGGCCTTCATCTATCTAGCTTTTGAGTTTGTATATATTGTTTACTTTTCTTTTTTATAAGTCGATAAGATCCTGATACTGAAATGAGCTTGTAGAGTTGTAGTTACCTGAATAAACTTTTGATTAGTTTTTCATTAGCTGTGGATTATACTTGACCGATGAATTCTCGGAGTGTTGCTACAATGATGTTTGATAGCTCGTTAGATTTGTTGATTGGCATCTAGTAACACGCATCTTGTTAGATGGCGGTGCTTATAAGTTATCATGCTAAAATTTAAAGAATGCAATCAGGGTTGCAAACATAAATTCGTTTGGTTCATATGGAAAGTCACGACCACCGGTTGTATATCAAAAGCCAGGATGATTTCATATGAATAAGAAAGCATCTTGTATGTGGTTAGCAAAAAGATGGTTATAACAAAATAAAAATTGGCAGAATCTGCTAAAACAGAAAGAACTATGGTACCACTACCAACACAAAATCATGGCTAGAAAAATGGCAAATGTTTGTTGGCAAACTATATGGTCAAAAACAGGATCAAGACCACAACAGAGACCAACTCAGCCTGGTAGAAACTAACAGAAGCAACATTTTTATAGACCTGTAAACATTCGCTATACAGAGAAACATGCTTTGTCATAAAAACCAAACGCGGGTATTTTCTCCACAAATCTTTCTGGTATATAACTAAAGAAATAAGATAGATTTGATAACATAGCATAGGACCGCAAGTCAAAATCTTGATAACAAAATCCAAAACTTTCTTAGCCAAGTTACATTTTGAAAAACAAAAACTGTTCCAACTCTTAACAAAATACCAAGTACACAATCTAATAATTTCAAAAGGCAGCATCAAAACCGTTGGACTGTATGACCAATATTCTAATTCATTCGCCTGATGAGCTCGTTGATGAAATCTTCACGGTTACCTGCATCACCTCCTTCAACGTAATGGTTCCTCTTTTTCTTCATGCCTCCCAATGGAGCCTTCAACTTGAATGGCCAGAGGAAGTTGTTGGCTTCCTTGAAGTGAGGGCCAGCAGTGAGAATCTCGTGAATAAGATCTTCAACACAGATGATACCATGTTTCCCAAGACCCTGTCATCCCAAAATGCACGAGTTATGCCAAATTACATACTTTCCAGACATCGTAAAAATTACATTAAATAAAGAAGAAAAAAGAGAAGAAAACAGACCTGCTCGACAATGGAGTTATCTGTCAAAGGAATCCTCTGCTTGTTTAGCTTGCCATAGCCTCTCTTGTAAATCAACTCCTTCACGCTCTTCAAGTTGGGGTATCTGAGGAGAAAGATGTATTCAGTATTTAATAACGATAACAGAAATATGTGCTATATGTAAAAGGAAAAGTTATTTGCAAAGACATACCCATAGGTAACATATGGCTCCACCCTGTGCAACATGTTTAGAGTTGCCTTGTTGACTTTCAAGAAGACACCATTGAAGATCTGGTTAATGAGAACAATATGAATAAGCACACACAGAAAGAAAAGATGATCTCTGAAACTGTAAAAAGCATTCAAGCTACTATGTATGGCTACAGGAGCAGTACTTGCCTTTCAGTTCAACATAAACGAGATGTAACATCTAAATATTTCTAAATTTAAGTTTGAAGAGAGGAAAATAAGAAAAGCTTCAAGAACCCATCTTGGTTTTTAAACTATCCTATCGTAAAAAATTACCCTGCTTCACATGAAAATTTATTTGCCTGTGTTGGTAAAAGTTAACATTGCTCTAAGCTTAAAACACTCTCGTTGTCTAAGTTAATCACCTACCAACTTTCAGTATCAATATAAACAAAGTCATAGTGAGTTCACAGATACAATATTGCACATAAGTAAGTGAGCATCAAAGATGTCACACGGTTTTATTAATGCCTAATAACTAATAAGTATCAAACTAACACTGTCTTAATAACGTCACATGCAAAAGTAACAGTCCTAGAATAGGTTGACTGAAAATTACCTGTCTCAAACGCAAGAGCTGCAAGATCTTCTTTGATTTTGGGTCCATGGCGTTGATACTAAACATCAAAAGGTATTAAAATAAATTACAATCCGACGATGGCAGCATTTCAAAAACTACAACAAACAACAAGAGCAAGAAACCATACCCACGGATCCTAATGATGAACAACATCTTGGCTTCAGGGTTGACATAAAATCCACCTTTCAACCTAGCCTCACGTTTCAACTGAATCAATTCCTTTTGCTGCATATCATAAACACCAAACATAATCAGTAAGTCTCAAAAGCCAAAAACACAAACAAACGCCAAGAAGGCGAAACGGAAAATCAGACCTGGGCTTCATACTCCTGAGTGTACTGCTTAGCCCTGTTGAAAATCAACTTCCTGTTAGCAGCATTCCTTTTCTTCAAGGCTTCGATCTCGACCTTCTTAGCCACAGCCCATTCCTCACTCCTCTTCTGCTTCTTCAGAAACGACTCCGGAACAACGGCCACAGGCATTTTTCCACACTAGATACCAAATCATCAAACCACATTATTCAACCTAAATCACAAACTACAAACTTCAAACCAAAGACCCATTCTAACCACATATCAACAAAAGGTCACTTTTGTTTAAGCTTATATGATGGGCTTATGGCTTATTTCGTTTTCGCTTAAGTTTCATAAGCTCACTTTTTGTAGCTTATGTAAGCTTATCATATCATAATATGCTTATACAAACACCACCTTAAAAACATTTCCTTAACAAAACAATAATCATAACACTTGCACATTTCAATATTTAATATTACAAACAAAATTTTTTTATAATGTTATATGACCATATACAAACCACTCGTAAACATTCACAAAACACAAACAAATAATTAGTTATGGATCGGAAGAAGAAGAAGCTTACAGAGTGACGTCAGCTAACCGGCGGTTCAAGAGAGTGTTTGTTTCGTTCTATAAAACAAGATGTTCTTCTTAAATGTTACTAGTAGATGAAATTAGGGTTTTCTTATTGGATCAGTCTATTGGGTTTCTCTTTTGGGCTTTTGGCATAAGGCCCAATGAGCTATTTTACTCTTGGGTTTCATTTGGTGTATATCCATAATCAGATTTGAATACATACTTCTTCTACTTAAAGGGTGTTTGGATCGGAACATTATTTACATTTTATTTTTAATATAAATGAGGTGTTACGTTCGATTTTATTTAAGACTTTGGAAAAGCTGAAAGCTCACTTATTGAAGCTTATGACCTTATCAACTTCATCTTATTCTAGGTGTTTGGATCACTTATTTAGCTTTGACTTTGGAAAAGCCGATAAGCTCACTTTTTAGTTCATTTGGTGTAAAATCGTTAATAAGCTTCTAAAAGTGAGCTTTTAGCGGCTTTTTGAAAAAGCAAAGTCAAATTTTAAAGCTTATGGCTTATCAACTTCACCTAAAGCCAATAAGCTAAAGTTAATAAGCTCGATCGGCTTTCCAAACAAATAAGCCCATATTAAATAAGCTAATCATTATTGTTCTCTTGCCATGTGTGCTTTTATAAAGCCTATACTATGATAAAGGGTTTCAAAAATTCACGACATTATAAAAAGGTTGTATTCATTTAATCTTAAGGAACTTTTCAAAATGTTTACGTATTAGTTATGAATCTAAAAAAATACCACATTATCATGTGAACATCCATATTTCGTTCTAATATCATATTTTTGCTCATGTGTCATGACATGCTACCGACTAGATAGGTAAATGTTGCTTAGTTAGCTTCTTTTTCCTTTTTATTGTCAAACTTAGCTTCTTACCACCACCATATCTCGTAAACATCATCGTCCTCCACCTCCTTATCACCACCCCCATCTATTCCACCACCATCGGGCCCACCACAATATAACAATCACCACCGTCATCTTCTTCATATAACAAACCACCAGCATCAACCGACCATCACTAAATCCGTCCATTACCACCATCTCCAACCATCATATAACAAGCCACCACTATCACAATCCTAACTTACAACAATCTTTCCAAACGGAGAAGCAAAAACATGTGGGTGAATCTATTTGTTAGAACCGAAGGTCGCATACGAGACATCACCGAAAAACTTGGCCAAAAATTTAAGGAAGATGACTAGAAATGACGTGGCATGTGCAACAAGCGGATGATGTGGATTCTACATGTTAAAAACACGTGTTTTCTGATTAACACAAAAGCCAATAAAATTTGTTGGGTATTGTGGTATTTTATTATGTTCGTGACTGATAAGCGAACAGTTGAAAAAGTTTCTTGTTGTTAGATGGATTTAACCCTTATAAAAACGGGTACAATATTGTGAGCTAAGTTATTTCTTTAACTTTTGAAAAATTCTTGTTTAGAGTAGAGGAAAAACCCTAATTCAACCTTTTCACGAGTACTCATAATTCCAGTAAATGGAAACATGCACATGTGACCATCAGTTTGAAGTTAATATTAAACTTAATACCTACTACAATGGTTTTGAGATTACGAAGTAATCGCATTTATATCTTTGTATTGACCAACAATTCATAATTACATAAACAAATTTTTAGCCTTTTTATACTTTGGATCTTTTGTTTAGAATGACAATTTTAACTATCTCACAATAATCTATCACACATGTTATAAGCAGAACTTGAACCCAGAACCATTTGATTGAAGAACTTCTCACACAATATGCGGTATCATTTAGACACAAACTCTTTGGTCTTGGGATCTAAAGCGTACTTTAAATGGTTATGGTTTTTTAGTTAATACCGCCGATTTTATGGTAACATTGTTTTTCCTTTCTCAACCGATAATCCGAATTTATGGAAATTATTGAATTATGTGTGTACAAGTCTATGAAATATTGAAATCCAATGAACGCAAAACCAAATCATGTGGATGATGATCATTGATCAAAAAACAATATAATCCGACAGTTTAAGCAAATGAGCGAACACAATGACAAGTATGTAGACCGGTTGTACATCCCAAAATTTCTAGCGGAGAATGTGTCATCTTGTCACACATTATAAACAAGGGGAAATGATGCCTACTTTATAAAGTAGGAAAGTTGCCTACTTTCCGTTGTAAAAAATTAAAAATATTTACAATTAAGCCCCTTCATTATATCACAAGTACATGTTTTCCTCCTTCCTTTACAGAGAAAGTAGGTAACTTTCCTGCTTTATAAAGTATGCATCATTTCCCCTATAAACAAACGAATAAAAATAGAATGAATCGCGTAAAAGTCTTCATCTTATGTCGATTTCGATTAAAGTCTTATTCTTTTTTTCTCGATTTAAGGTCACCACTTTTTTTGGCCGATTTAGTTTTCTAACTTAGTTAACTATTTCGTTAGTAAATTACATGTTTGGTCGCGAGTTTGTATAGGCATTCGTGTTTGGTCCTGATCCGTTTTTGCATATTTTCAAAAAAAATTGAAATAAATTTTTTCAAAAACAACTTTTCAAATATTTTTTTCCAAATTTTTTCAAAACAATTTTTCAAATATTTTTTCCAAATTTTTCAACAAAACTTTTCGAGATATTTTTTCCAAATTTTTTCAAAAATTTTTTGAAATATTTTTTCAAAAAATTTTCGAAATATTTTTTCCAAATTTTTTAGATGTAGAAGCGGACGAAAATATTTTGAATTTTTTTTGAAATATTTCGAAAAGTTTTTGAAAAAATTTGGAAAAAATATTTCGAAATTTTTTGAAAAATTTTTATTTTGAAAAATATTTTTGAAAATGTGCAAAACTGATGAAGGACCAAACATGTAATGCCTATACAAACTCAAGGACCAAACATGTAATTTACTAACAAAATAGTTAACGGAAAAAACCCAATCGGCCCAAAAAAGTCAGACCTTAAATGAAAAAAAAAAAAAAGACCTTTAATCGAAATTAAACATAAGATAATCTTTTACTTATTCGGCTTCATAAAAATAAGGGTTAAGTCCATTAATTAACAATGTATTTTTACAAATTTTCACATCTAGATACGTACTCTGTAAAATACTATTACCATCGTCCAAACTTGTTTAAACCTTTCATTATTAGAATGATGGGGTTGATTTTCACATCAAAAACATTTGCAGTAATGAATATGAAGATCCTCCACTTTGGAAATGAAGCGAAGTCAAGACTTCCAGATCATTATCATCACAGGAAAGTATATTGAAATGACACTTCCTTTAATGCAACTGCAAGTTTGATTGATCTAACGAACAATTTTATCCCACCACCAATTAGTTGCAAGCAAAGCTTTTGCTTCTATTGATTTGTTGAAATCATTAGCACTAGTTTTGCTAACACAAAAATGAGCATCTTAAGCACACAAGTGAAATTGTGCATATTAACAATATATAATGTGTCCTGCTTCCTCCATAAATATTGTTGTTTATATGCACAATTTCACTTATGTGCTTATGATGCTCATTTTTGTGTTAGCAAAACTAGTGCTAATGATTTCAACAAATCAATAGAAGTAAAAGCTTTGCATGCAACTAATTGGTGGTGGGATAGAAATTCTTCTTTAGATCATTCTACTTGCAGTTGCATTGAATTGAAGGAAGTGTCATTTCAATATACTTTCCATGTGATGATAATGAAGATCTAGGCGAGCTAGGAAGTCTTGACTTCGCTTCATTTCTAAAATTGGTTTGCTATCAGACTTAACACATCTTTGGCTTCGTGGGAATCATCTCACCTGTCTCGTTTTCCAATCTCACTTGTTTGGAACACCTTGATCTTTCTAATAACTATCTCACATGTTTTTCGTTTGCCAATCCCACCTGTTTGAAAAACCTTGGTCTTATTAATAACTGTCTCACAAGTAAATTACCTGTTTTGTTTGCCAATTTTAACTGTTCGAAACATCGCAGCTAACCTGTGAGATTAACATCCAGTTCGAAACCTGTTAGAAACATCGCACCTGTCCAATTTCACTTGTTCGAAACATCGCAACTGTCCAATTTCACCTGTTCGAAACTTCAGTCACTACAGGGGAACCCCAACAATGTCTTTCAAGGCTTCTTCAAAAAGCTCCATATCATATTAACGAAAAACCCAAACTTGGTATATTATCTATGATATGGATCAACTAAACATTGCATCAAAAGGCAGCATCAAAACCGTTGGACTGTAGCTCGTTGATGAAATCTTTACGGTTACCTGCATCTCCTACTTCAACGTAATGGTTTCTCTTTTTCTTCAAGCCCCCAATGGAGCCTTCAACTAAAATGGCCAGAGGAAGTTGGCTTCCTTGAAATGAGGGCCAGGAGTGAGAATCTCGTGAATAAGATCTTCAACACAGATGATACATGTTTCCCAAGAGCCTGTAATCCCAAGCATACGAGTTATTAGGATGTACTACATAAATTCCAGGCATTGTAAACATAATATTTAAATAATAGAGAGGAACCAGAAACCAGACCTGCTCGACGATGGAGTTATCTGTCAAAGGAATCCTCTGCTTGTTTAGCTTGCCATAGCCTCTCTTGTAAATCAACTCCTTCAAGCTCTTCAATATTCAACAACGATAAAATTCAACAACGATAAAATTAAGATACAGATATCGTAGAATGAAAAGTCATTTGCAAAAGATACATACCCGTATGTAACGTACGGCTCCACCCTGTGCAACATGTTTAGGGTTGCCTTGTTGACTTTTAGGAAGGCACCATTGAAGATCTGGTTGATAAACACAATATGAATAAGCACATACCGAAAGAAAAGATGATCCCTGAAACTTTAGAAAACATCCAAGCTACTATAACGCCAAATACTATCTATAGCTACATGAACAATACTTGTCTTTTACGTTTAACAAAAATGAAATGGCACATCTAAAATTCTTTAATAAAGGTACATTCATCACTCATTTCAAACTCATAAACAAGAAACAAACGACAGTACGACTAAAGGCACTATAGTGAGTCAGTGACAAATCAAAGCATTCAAATACCTAAATGCAATATCAACATACTTGAATTTCACGGTTAAACCATCAATGATTCTCAACTACATAAACATCGCCTAAGTCTTACGATATTATCGATACACGAGTCCTAACAAGTAAACATATTTCAAAATCAAAATAAATGAGTAACAAATAGAAATTACAGTCAATATCCAAAAACCTATCTGTTAGTTAAAATAACATTTCAGTTAATACAAACAACAAAATGTGATATCAACATATACACACCACTTATAATCAATGACGGATCTATGTTGTAATTATGGGGGTTGGTACTCCTGAGATTTTAGTGTAATTTTATTTAATTTTGACCTTTTTCGAAAGTGCCCCACTCATATACTAAAACCCAACATTCAACACTCTAAAGCCTTATAAATCCTTCGTCTCTAAGTAAAAATACCGATATATCATTACGATCCTAGTTTTTTCCGCATTTTGTTGCTATATCAAAAAAAAAAAAAAAAAAAAAAAAAAAAAAAAAAAAGCCCCCACATCCTATTTTGATATTTTCCTGGTTCTGCACGGCTTATAATCATTCATAAAAACATACAAAACTAGTTAAAACTATGTCAAAGATAATATATTTAAACCAAAACAACATAAGAGCCCAAAATATTACTTCATCACAGCTCCTAATTCCAACATACATAAGACCTTAAAATAAATCACAAACACATACCTAAAACACACAGATCACCTAAATTATTCATAAGGAAACAAAAAAAAACACAGACGCCATTGTTGTTGTTGTTGTAAAGTTTGCTTGGAACCCATCACCTTCTTTTTTTAAGGGAGTGTTACAAGTTATGCACAAAAGAGTTCAACAGCTTTCAAGCAAGTGAATGAAAAGTTGAAGCACAAGTGCCGAACATGCAATACTCCTTCAAAAGAAAGGCCGCCAGTCAACGCCGGTCAACTTAAGATCTAGGGAGGGTAGGTGAAGAGAGAAGAAATGGGGAGTGTTATCAATGTGTAACTCTAAACTCAAACACCTTCTCTCATAACACACCAATAACGTGTTATTGGGTCACAAAATACCTCACTAAAAATACCTCTCACTCACAATATACTAAAAAATTAAAAAAAAATAGTAAAACTTTGTCTCTTTCTCCTTGGCACAGCACTCAATCAACTCAAACAATTTTGGCTCACAAATGGCGTGTTAGATGGTATGATAATGGCGTCTTATTGGTATTTTTTTCCCTGGCGTGTTAACATGACTTCATACCTTTCTTTAAGAGCACGAGTGTCGTGGATACAAATAACGTGTTATTGGTATCTTGGCCTCATCGCCACATCATCTGCTCTCGATAACTCACCAATAACTCAAACACCCTCCTCATAACACACCATAACGTGTTATTGGATCCACAAATCTTGCACTAAAAATACCCTCACTTCGCGTCTGTTAGAAAAATAAAAATAAATAGTAAAACTTTGTCTCTTTCTCTCTTTGGCAGAGCCACTCAACCAACTCAAACAATTTTTACTCATGAATGGCGTGTTAGATGGTATGGTAATGGCGTGTTATTGGTATTCTTTTTTTTCCTTTGGCATGTTATCCTCCTCCCATACCCTTTGCTCTAATACAATATTTTGACATATGCAAAAAATATATAATGAAAAACGCTATCTAATACAAACCCTCCCTATATAAGCCTTAATAACCCGCGATGCACATCGTGATGATACATTCAATGATTGGTATAAAATATGAAACATTAAACAATCTATACTACATAAAATGGAAAAACAGTCAAAGTGAAAAAGTAAAAAGTGGAATTGTCAAATGAGAGAGAGAGCTTATTTAATACACTCTTATCACAACTCACTCAAAAACACATACAAAATGCTCCCTTCTTCTACACATCTCATCAACCACCATCCTCACCACCACAAAACCCCTCCAACACCGCACCACTCTATCATCACATACTGTTAATTGTCTGCCGCTAGGAACCGCTGCTGCCAGGAACCGCTACCGCTGCCGCCTAATTATTTAAAATGGGTCAATCTAATCTTGCACCTCACTAATTCCTTCCCATGCACCCCATAGAGTGAGGCCCACGCCCAATGATTGGGGCCAATCATTGGCGCTTTTTTTTTTTTATTTATTTTTATTATTATTATTTTTTTTTTGAGGTTTTAATATATATTTGTATGCGGTAGTGTTTTAATATATATAGTGTATTTATATGTAGAGTATATTTTATTTGTGTAGTGTTTTTATATGTAGAGTATATTTATTTTTTATAAATTTTTATAAACTCTTTTATAAACTTTTTTATAAACTTTTATAAACTTTTTTATAAATTTTTATAAACTTTTTTATAAACTTTTATAAAAACTTTTTTATAAAAAGTTTATAAACTTTTTATAAACTTTTATAAAAAGTTTATAAAAATTTATAATTTTTTTTTTTTTTAAATCATTTTCGTTTTTTAAAGTTTTTTTTTTTTTTTAAGCAGTTCTTGGTTTTTTAAGGTTCTTTTTTTTTTCTTTTTTAAATCAGATTTTCGTTTTATTTTAAAGTTTTTTAAACTTTTTACAAGTTACTTGAATTAGATAGTGACACTTGCAAATTTAAACATGTCGATTTTCACATCACACGCCCACTTATTCTCCAGCCACTCTTGATCCTCCACGTAAGAGATAAAACACAAACACCCCTATTTAAAAATATGGGTGTTGCGTTAATAGACCCTTTAAAATATATATAAATTGTACATATTTTATACCAAATACATATAATTTTAAACTTTTATATATAAAAGTTCAATTTATCAAGCTGGCGTTTTATCGCAACCTTCAAGAAAAAAGTTCAGAAAGCACGAAGGAAGATTAACAACAACAATGGGGTTTGTGTTTTCCACAATTTATCTCATGTCCAACTAATTTTATAACTTCACTTAGTAAAGTTCATTAACTATATAAATATACACCAATTGGGAAGTGACACTTTATTTGTGAAAAGTTTTGTAGATTTATATTTTTATAAGTTTCTCCTGTCACAATTGCTATATTTCAACCCACATGCACAACGCAAGTACAATACCACATCTTAATTATTCGGTATCTTACTTCTTTTATTAAAAGGACAAGTTATCAAACCTCCCTTTTTCTACAAACGGCAAACCCACCCCTAACCCCGTATCTTTTTTTTTTCTTTTTTTTTTGTATTAAAAAACTATAAACCTGAAAGTACGGAAAAGAAAATATAAAATTTAATAAGTCAAAATTGTATTGTATGTGTTGTAATATAATCTGAGATGACAAAAAAAACTTTTACCTGAAACCCCTTTTATAGCCCCCATAGGAGAGTTTGTATCGTATGACCTTTATTAAAAACCATTTATGCTTTTAATATCATGAGATGTCATGGTCATACGAACCCATAGGAAATAATGGAAGGAGGTAGGGTGGTACCCTTTCTTTTAAAGGCATCAATGCATCATTATATTAACACCACAAATATACTCAAACATCCAACACATTATTGTACAAGACATGACCACAATTATACTCAAACAATGTAAAAGACATCCAACACATTATTGTACAAGACATGACCACACTTATACTCAAACAATGTAAAAGTGACATTATTGTACAAGACATGACCACACTTATACTCAAACAATGTAAAAGTGAAAGTGATTTGCACATTTTCACAATTGATTGCAATACTCAAATTAAAAATGTTTTGACATTTATACTCTCATACTATTTTTACTTATTTTCATCATGTAAAGGTATAAATGGCAAAACACTCATAATTTGAGTGTACTAATTATTTGTGGAGTGTGTAAATCACTTCCCAATGTAAAAGTGTATCACGTCAGTAGCAAATAAGAAATTTTGTCATTCTTTTTAGAAAATTTGATAAAATCAAATCTTATGCAGGTAGCTAGTTTTTTTGATATCTTACAACTCATTGAATAAATCTCATAAAATACAAGATTAGTATGTTAACAAAAGAAGTCCCTTACATATACTTTTTGTTTGAGTCAACACCTGTCAAATACTCCAAAAGGTGAAGATCAGTGGGATCACCCTGGTCCCATGCATCCTACAGATGCTTACGGACCTCCCCAAAGCCCGTGCAGGCAGATGGCCTTTGTCCAGGTGATTGTCTTGCTCGGGAGGTAGGCTTTGAACCCGACCATTTTCTCCAATAGGCCTTCGTTGACCAATCAATCGGCGTTTGCGATGGGGAGATTAACGAGGAGGTGGCCTTTGAACTCTGCCATTTTCTCCATAGGCGCCGTTGACCAAATCAATCGGCGTTTGCGATAAGGAGATGATATCGAATGATCTTTAGTGTCGTGGAAGAGGTTTGGTAAGATCTATTGACCGGCCAAGAACTCTTACCAATGGACTAAAGCATCATTGGTCCACACCTGTCAAATACTAGTATAAAAGAAAGCTTTAATGTGTTTAACACTAAAGAAAATATATGAAAAATGCAGAATGACTAACAAAATACATATATTGCAACTTTATAAAAAGCATTTGTGTATGCTCCATTTTTCAGTTCGAATACAAATCTCATTGTCACCGCTGGTGAGCTTTATTTGTTTGGATCAAAACTGTAGGTACAGGATAACCTCAAAAAAATACATGTCATCTACTTGTAATATCTTTTGACATAATCATGTTTAATCGTCGGGTTAGTTAGAACTTGACTCGGTACCTGGAGCTCGTCTGCTAAATCCCGAATCTATTAGAAATGTAGCCTTCTTTGAGTTCTTTTTTATCCGTGTGTATCTTGAAACTCATTGCTTGTTTCGGAAAGGAGTTACAGTTTAATATGTTATAATCTATATTCCATCACCGGCCAGATTTGCATGTACACAAAGCTGAAAAGTAGCCAGATTTGCATGTGCACAAAGCTGAAAAGTATAAACAGAGGAAGAGCGTTATAACAGTGAAACAAACATCAACAGTTATAGAATGAGAGAGATCCAATTCGCAGTTTGAATGTGAAGGCGTCAAATGAGCGGGTCAAATGTGTGATTATTTGGTATAAATCAGATTAGGATGACCCATTTCACATATTGTCCAAAAACTTAAATATTTACACAATTAGTATGTCAAATATGATTAAAACAAATCTTTGAAAAACATGATTTATAAGGTTTTATGCAATCAGATTCACTTTACACACCTTCCACTGTTTCCTCTTTGGCTAATTATATATTTTTATCCAAGTGACCCACTAGAGATGAAAGATAACCAAAATCGACCCATTTATAAGTAAATGGCTAATTGGCTCTGTCCTCTGGTAAACTTTATAAGGAAGATTGTTTCTTACATTATCAGAATTCTTCTCTCAAAGTCAATGTTAAAGATTCCGTAGCCATTTGCTCATGGAAGACTGACAACATCAAAATATAGAGAGCAAGATTAGATAAAAACATAAATCCAGCTTAAAACATATGGAGCAATTTTGGCATATGCTAATTAACTGAATATATCACTTCATCAATGAGTGATTGTTGAAATATAATTGCCTAGTAAACTTTATAAATTTGGTCAAGTAGAAAATGGTCAGGATTTTCTTTGTAGTAAGCTTATATATGCAAATACTAAGTATCTTATTATCTTAAATATTAGTTTTCAACCACCACTTACTGGTAAACTTGTGGCTCAAATAAGTTAGCAGCAACCACCATAGAAAATCAGCATTGATCTGCATAAATGAAAATTGAACATGGTGATTTCTTAAGTATCGCTTCTCTAAGTATTTAATCACTAAAGAGCTCTCGAAAACCTATATGACAATATTACTAGGTTGTGATTTTTCACGTGCTTATAATATTTCCGTTTGGTGGCACCTATTTCTATAATGCAAGGAGGAATCTGGAGAATGAAGACTTGACTGTCCTGTCTTGATGTTAGACGACATACAGAAGGCGCCCACTAAATGACTCTTAAGCTCCCATTCAAACCTCGTATCATTGTAATGTTTCCAATCTAGAACTTCCTAGAGGCGGGAACTTTGACACCTTTACTTATGAATGGATCGATCAGTTACCCAATCCAAGTGACTGTTTTAAAGACTTTGATGCTTAAGAGAATTCACAGAAGGGTTAACATAACACGTCACGCACCTTGTACTCTATTTATTGCCTACTTGCAACATGAGATGGCGATAGCTGCGCCCCCTTACAACTCGGTGCCACTGAAAAAGGACTAAATCTTTATAACCTACTTTAATTCTCTCCTGGACGAGCCTGCATATTATATAAGCTATGTTAGCATATGGGAAGTTGAAAATGTATTCAGGCGAATCCCAAGTTCCCAGCATGAATATGTACTTACCATCTCACAAGACATCTCTGAATTGCTCGAGATATTGGGCGACAGAAGGATGGATCACGTTGAACATAGAGTAAGCCAACCTGGGAAGTTTAAGAAGTGGAACCATCGAATCAACATCCGTGACTTTCATGAGGTTCAACAATAATTATGATAATAAAAAGCTTAATTCGATTGTTATTATTATTATTTTTTTGTTAACTTTTGATGCTAAATTTTCTTTAAAAAAATCGAAAGGAAAATTGAGAGGAAATGATATAATCAAGGATCAACTTGAAAGAAAATTGTGTAAATGAAAAGAACCTCAATCATTGCATTAAAAGAAGGATCATCAAAAATCTCTAGACTGCAATCGGCGAAATAGTTAATCTGCACAAGTTTAGTGTAACGAATTAGAACGTAATGATAATATTGGATGACCAAACCAAAGGGATACACACACACAGTTAAATCAGGACTTCCTCTTAAAACTTTTAAGAATAGTAAATATGAACCTTTATACAAACAGTATTCTTATACGCATGGCCATTAGACTTAGATAGTAAATAACTAAATACTGGTATTGTTTCTTTAGCATATATTTTTTTAGAGGTGAGCAAAAAATGACACTCCCTCCTTCCCAAGTTATCCTCCATTATACCCACTCACAAAATTGCAGTGTTTAAGGGTAAACTTGACATTAGACTAGTATTCAACGTAATTATTGCATATACCAAATACTAAGGGCTCTTTGTCTAGTAGACACTCATTTAAGAAAGACCGAAAAATATGAAGCGGAAATGTACCCGAATTCTGCATCAACTAAACATTGGATGAAATCCATTAGTTGAAGCTTAGCCCATTCTGAACGCAAAGAAGGGTCATCCTTATTTGGAGGGTACCTCCAAGGAGCACCAAATCGTAATTTATCTTTGGGAATTTTCCCCTTTTGAGCATCAAGAGCAAAATTTTGCAAGAGTGATAGTGCTCTATCCATAGCAGGATTGACAACTGTTACCTGTCAAGTGGGGTCAGAACAATATTACGTATAATTGTCACAAGTGTCTAACAAAGCCTATATAACTGAAACTGGTCACAATCTTACTTGCAAATATGCCAGATATGCATCTATGATGTCCTCAAACGTGCTTTCTTTATCACTCATGAGCCTGCACAATGACATTAATGCTAATAAGTAAATTTGATTGGTGAAGTATATGATACTCAGAGCTAAATTCGTTTACATGAAGGATCCAACAGATGAAGCACTTGAAAAGGAAAAACGCATTACATAAATTGAACAAGTAAATTGCTTAGCCCATTCCCTAAAAGTGTGTACATCTGACCTAGATAGCAAATCAAACTAATTTACAGGTTCATATCGGGATAGTCATTTAAATGTAGGTAGATAATGTAAATAACGCCAATGCAAATGTGAGGTCGTTTTGCTTCATGCCA
This sequence comes from Chrysanthemum lavandulifolium, assembly GCA_022545495.1. Classification (NCBI taxonomy): domain Eukaryota; kingdom Viridiplantae; phylum Streptophyta; class Magnoliopsida; order Asterales; family Asteraceae; genus Chrysanthemum; species Chrysanthemum lavandulifolium. The sequence goes on along the minus strand of CM040239.1, from coordinate 48,254,000 downwards.
GATGCCACAAAACAAAATCCCTAGAATGAAATGGATCGTATTTCGGAACTTGCATCTAATACTTACGCCTGGTAATAACTGCTCTGTTTAAGGGCGTATATCTCGAAAAGATGCCGCGCATTAGGCCCAAGCACCTCAACAATCAAATCCCACTACAATTTGACAAACAAAATAGATTAATTGTTAAAATCTAAATGAGTCTACAACTGAAGCTTTATAATAGCACAAAAAATTATCAAAAGAGATCAATATGCTTCACCTCTGACTGGCTAAAATAGTCTGGAACCATATGTACTTTAGCTTGTTGCGGAGTCCATCCAAATGTCTGCAAGGTGCAGTGGATCACATATATTATAAATCATGGCCATAAGCTCGTATAATCTGTAACAAAGTTACCCTTTGCAGTAAATATTGCTACACTATTGATTCAAGAGATGCTATTCAGAATGATAGAGAACAAATAAAAGCTTTATGGTTTTTTATATGCTTCCATTTTTTTAGAAATTAGGAAAACAAAGCTTCAAAAATAGAAAAGCAAAGATGTAAAAACTTAAGTTACCTCACGGGAAATGAAAATGTCAGGAAATCCAAAATCCATGTACGCTGAGTATGAATAATAGCTGTAAAATTTTGGTGAAAGCAAACATTAGAGGAAACAAAATGGGTGTCATTATTGGATGTTCAACACTGTGCTTACAATTATAATCCATAAATATAAGATAAGTGATCTATGCAACACTATATGCCTTGAGTTTGAGATGCATGGCATTATTCTACTAGTTCGAGTGCATAGGGCATCACCTTCTTTTTACCTTTAACAGTAGTAATCAACTATCAAGGTGTTTTGTTGAGCATCTCTCAGGGAAAAGAAAGCAAGATAAGTACGTTACGTGGACATAGTACTTGCCTAGGTCCAACCGAGTTCAAATTATTTCTTATGACAAACCATTTGCCAGCAGCACGGCAGTGCATTATTATTCTATCTCTTCTCTAAGTTCCTTAGTTTGTCCCTTTAACAGACATTAACATCATCCATAAATTAAAAGAAGACGCTTTAAGAACATCTTGGAGCATGCCAATCTGATGTTACCCAAGACATGCCACAAATCAGTGTAATGCACCTTAATTCTTTCCCAAGACCAACAATAATCATTATTTGGAGGGATGAATTTTGAACATCTCTGCCCTGCCCTGATGCAATAGGCAAGTACCTCCAAGTTGTGCACATATAGCTAATAAACGCATCTTATAAAATATTCACTATCATAAAAACCGGATATTCATTGGTTTAAAGCATCCATTCTGCCAACAAGGGGATAACCATTGTTGGTATGGTTGAACAAAGTAGGTAAAACTGGCAAGAGAGGGTTGTTAAAAACAATGATGTATAGGCACAATGTGCTTTTCATTTACAGTACTTTTGGCGTCGTATAAGTAAGTAGGCCTAGTTTAAACTGTACACTGGCAATCACGGATGTGTAAATCAACCAAGGCAAAACGTGTCGTGGCACTAGTGGGTCACACTATGTAACTATATCAGTCTTTAAACATTTATGTGTTGCTACATGTATTTAGAGGGAATCGTAACTCATTCATGAAACAATAGTGACACATCAAATACAAAACTAAATACAGTAGTTCAATCAATCAGCACTGTGACATTCTACTGCACAAAGGTGTGATCTAGAAGAAAATCAAAAACCAATCTGTTTCTAGCAAAAAAGAAGGCTTGCATAATCGGAGCTAATAATGTTGTCATGAGATTGAGTATTACCTGTCAGAAGTTACAAAAATAACTGGCAGACACGTCTCATTTGCCCCTAGAGCTATTATTCTCCATATCAGACTATCATGATACATCGGTGCAGAGACTGATGAATCATCCACCAAAGCAGCATGTTTCAAGACTTCGATATTGTTTATTACCAACTTTGGCTGTTCCACAAACCACATAGAAAAGAGAATGTGTGACTTGAAAGATTAAGAGCGTTAAATAAGACTAACAAAAACTAAAGAGGTCAACCAAGGCCCAAGATCTCGTATGATGGCTTAAAGAGTACATTAAACATATTAAAAGCATGTCCAATTTGCAATAACCACTATCACTTCAATTACTACAAAAAGTAGGCCAAAACATACACTCATAATTAAACTTTGTTTAACTTAGCATATATTCGTCTATATCAACTTACAGGCTTTAGCACTGAATCATTAAGGATGGCATTAAGCAGCATGTCACATACTCACATATTGGCATGATAAACATGTTCACATATACATTTAAGCTAATAATTACATCTACGTTTTGCTAGTAATAAACTTAAGCATCGTTCCCACATAGTACCTGAAAATAATCAGCTTGAGCAGCACCCGACAACAACTCCAACAACAAATAAGGCCAATCAGTAGCCGAATTCGCCAAACTCCTCGAAAACCCACCCGTCTCATTCAAATGCTTAACCGCATTAGCCCTAAACCCTTGTTGTACCCTAATCACCTCTTTTGCTAATCTCAACGCCACTAACCCTTCCTTATAATACGACCCCTCTTCCACAGTCAAATCCCCACCATTCCCCCTCACCCCCAAAACCCCGTCTTTCTCTTCAGCGTTTAACCTAACACTTAACACGCGTATCGCCTTATCCCACAACCCCAACGTATTAACCTTTTTCGACAAACCCCTTTTCGACGCCACCACACCCTTATCACTTCCTATAATCTTTTCCAACACCGTATCCAAACAATGCCACTTTTTCAAAGTCCTAAAAACCTCACTAGACCCAATAACACCCAAATTAACCCGTTTACCGCCATTTTTCTAGACAAGTTTCCAAATCATTTTCAATGTATCAAGCCTCGGTTTTCGCAATTCGACCAACTCCCCATGGAAATGAGTTCCCATTACTAGGATGATTACCTTTAACTGAGGAACCAAAATCAATGTACCCAGTAACATGAGGCCCTTTATTCCAAGATTCCATAAACCCTGAAATGAAATAACAAAAATATCGTTAATTTGTAAAAAAATAACATAAAACAAAGATTTTTAAAACATGGGTTATGTTTACTTTCTAGGATTAAGGTTGTTTTGCCGGTGCCACGTGGACCATGGAGGATGAGAGGTTGGTGGACACGGTGGCGATGAGCATGGTTGTTTAAGATTGTTTCCATTATTGGTCTTGGGATTATTCTCCATGGTTTTTGCACCATGGTTTTACTATGTGTGTGTTTTTAGTGTGTGAAATGAAGGATGAACAATGGCGGCTGTTTGTGGTGATTAGTTTGTGTTGGTGTCAAAATAGGCCCCTTGTAAAATGAAGACTTTTCATGAGATCTTGTGACTCTTCGAGTCTTCGGGTCAGGTCAGGTCAGGTCGGGTTTAGATGACTGAACACGACTTGTTTAAGTAATCGAGTAAATAGTGTAAGTCTTACTGTGTTTATTGTAATAACGAGTCAAACATGTTTGTGAGTTTGAGTTTTTTTAAACGTAAAGAGTTTTGTTGGTGACTATGTGAATTAGAGTAACTAAACACGGCATGTTTAAGTAAATGAGTAAGTTGTGTTAATTTTACGCGGTTTATCGTGTAAACGAGTTAAACAGGTTTGTGAATTTATGTCTTTTTAAACTTAAAGAGTTTTGTTTGTTGACTCACCACTGACCAACCCTTTGATACGCCTTTGGATAACTATATTTTATTTAGTCGTATTCGAGTCATGTTATGATTGTGTTATGTTAGTCATTATCTGAAAAGTATCTTTCGTTTTGGAGTTTATCTTGTATTCAACTTGTGATACAAGTTAGGGTTTATCTGGTATAAATACCGAATTATTCATTAATGAAAAATATAGTTATGTCGAACAAATAATACTCTTCTTCTCCGATATTTTAACGAGCTCGCGCCCGCTTGAAGTGGTGCCTATCTCGTCTGACCTCAACGGGTCGTATCAATTGGTTCTTTCATTAAGAGTCCTCATTGAGAGCGCTACCAAATCAGGGTTCCAATTAATATATAAAAAAAATTGTTGTTCATCAATCACTATTCACAGGGTACTATTCATCGCCGAAAAGTACTGTTCATCGATGAAATTACTATTCACGAAGTATTTTTCTTTAAGTTACTGTTATGGCATCGGGCAGCAACGATCGGGACACACTATTTAAGCTCTTGCAAATGGGTACGGTGGCCGAATATCAAAGTGAGTTTGAGATACTTATAAATCGAATAACGGGGATCTCGAAAAACTTACTTAAATCGTTTTATATCTTTGGACTTAAACCGGCTCTACAATGTGCACTCTTAAGGTCAAACCCTACAACTTTAGACGAAGCTTTTTCATTTGCTCGCTTAATGGAAGCACGTTTTGATGATCAGCGGTCGTCTTCTTCCAGCAACAAAGCGAGTAGCAGCAACAACGGATCACAAAACCAGAAACCTACAATCGTCGTTAAACTACCTTTGTTGAAAACGCCACCTAAAACTACTGTTGAACCACCACCACGGGAAACCACTAAGAGAAAGAAAAGAGATGAGGTGCCTCTTGTGTGGATGAAATCAAAGTTTTATGTTGTCATTCAAGTTGAGCATAATAAAGTTGTATATGGCGGGCTGAATTTGGACACCAGTCATGCAAATTATGGACAGCCTTGACAACACTTTTTGATGCACTTTATGCCGTTTTCTTATAATCCAAAAGAGGGTGAACTACAAGTGAAGGTGTGGGATCCTTAAGGAGCTCGCGCCCACTTGAAGTGGTGCCCTATCTCGATACAACCTCAACGGGTCGTATCACCCTTACAAGAAAATATGACATGTGTAATAACATGACTAAATGTGTCGAGGCGAACACGAGTCGTAACGTGTTTGAACTGAACCCTGGCTTGTACATTTTTGTGTCACTTTCAGGTGAGCGTTTTGTGTTGGGGAAACAGAAATTGCTAATTCTAATTATATTTGCTTTATGCAAGTGTGTAGGTTATGTGTTATATCAAGTTATAAAATGTATAAATCTAGAATGGCCGTGGGTAAGTGCACGTTATCGTGTATCGTAAAGTGACAGTACGTCCATGGTCGTTCTACGTAGCTTTGGTAGTTAATCTAGATAGTTATAAAATGTTTGATTCGATTAAACGAGTAGTAAAAAAAGGGTTTTGAATTTTTTGTGTAACATGGCAACTAGTATTGTAAATTGATGAACGTGTAATTTTCATATTTTTAGTGTTTAAATCCTTCATTAAAGGCTAAAGAAACAACAAAACTATGATTTTAATTGCAATGTAACAGTATTTGAGCATCGCGTTGAGACGGAGCTTCTAATTGTATGTATCGAATGTAACTTTTTGAATAGCACTTGACAAAGTTAATGTGCCAATTTGTAACAATGACTATTATTTCAAAATTTCTAAATCAATAAGAGTACTTGCTTCAATTATTAAACAATCTTATTCTATATTACCTAAAACATCACAATCCCTTGTATTTCAACATACCCTTACTTTCATCCGACGTGTTCCTAGATACGGACTCCATAAGTCACATCGCGTATATTTCAAAACATAGCAAGATTTGATGCATGTATTATAAAACAACAACTAGTTAAGTTTCAATCCGGAACGAAATAATCTCTCACAAAGTGTGCTAATGATACGTGGCGGGAAACCATCATGAAGTAGCAAGAAAAAGATTGAAATATTGAGGATCTAATGATAGACTCTTAAACCGGCTATGAAAGTAGCAAGAAATCTGCGCATAAGCAAACTAAGCATAAGAAACCATCGTGAAGTTTCGTATATGTAAATAAGACGTAACTTACAGAAAATGTGCATTTGGAGTACCAATACGGATCTCTCCATAGTATTGAGCATCCAAGTAATTGGTTAGAGGGACTAAGCACGCATCATATTCATGTGGTCTAGGTAGTGTGTTCAATAGACCTTTTCCATATTTGCCTTCTTTCCTAGCAGCTTTAATGTTATTGATATCCAAATATCGTTTCTTGACGTTGATTCTCGGTAACCCATCATAGGAAGCATCAAGGGTGCGAAAATAACATAAACATAGCTAAGCAACATACATATCAAGTTTCCCAATAGGTATAGCCATTCCACGAACTCCAAGATCGCTAGACCCAAAATCGGTGCCATCCTCCAAATCGAAATAAGTTGTTTATATCTTCTTGTAGGGGTGTGATGTTATTGAAAAGTTTATGGATAGTTTTAATATCGTATGATCGAATTTGAACACGAGACTTGGATTGCACACATTACGTATGAGATTCAATGTTCTAAAGAATTAATATATAAATGTTATATTTAATTATTAATCACGAATAAACAATTAACGATAGTTGATATTTAACGAGGTTTAGTTAACGGTCATTAAATATTAAGTCAAAGGACTATAATTAAAAATAGGAGAAGAAGATTCCGGAATCCCTCTTGGGCTTGAAGGTTTGGCCGAATAGGAGTTTTAGGGTGCCCCAACCCTAACTTGGTGACCAAGGATTTGAATAGTATATATACATGCCTCATGTATTCATTATTCTTTAATCCTTGTAACCCTAACAAGTCCAAGTTCTTCTTCTTCTTCTTCTCTTTCTTTTGTGGTTCGGCCGAAATTCATTCCCAAACACCTTTGGGAGTCGATTTCGAGAACACATACAAGTGTTGGTTTGTTTAGTGAGCAAGAACCTAGTTTTCACATTAACTCGCTACTAATCGTGTGTACAGAGCGAAGAACAAACACACTTGTGTTTGAGAATTACTAGGTATTCGACTAGGGTTTAGTCGAAAATTATAAACCCTAATTTTAGGGTTTAAGGGTTTCCTTGGTTCTTTGTTAGTTGTGTTGCTTGATTCGCAAAAGGTACGTATATACTTTTAATTCGTTTAATTATTTTACACGTATTATTTTATTACTTCCGTTGCATGCTTTGATGATGTTTATGTGTTTTATATAATTGTTATAAGCAGTAAAACCAACAGTGGCATCACGAGCCGTTAATATGTTGTAATTAATTACGAAACACATAAAATTGAATCTTGATGATTATTACATGTTCTTTATGGTTTATAAGGTTCTAAAAGTGAAACCCTAATTTTTATTATTAGGGTCGCTTACCCTAATTTTTAATTAGGTTTATTTTTTTATAAAAGTTGTAGAAACCCTAGGATTGCATGTATATTTTATGTGGTTATTATGAATGATTGTTATGTGCCATGGTTATATGCGTATCTTGGGATTATAATTATTACGAGGAATCAATGGTGGAACATGCATGTTTTGCCATGGATTATTGTTTTGATTTGATTAATTGTTAAGTAGATTCACATGTAATTCGTTTGATATATATTAAATTGGGAAGATCTCAATATATCTAATAATTTAATTATGTGCAATGTTGTATATGATTGACTAAGGCTTACTGTGATCGACTTTTCGATGTATGTGGCTCACTTACCTTTGTAGGTGAAAGCCCTAGTTAATATATGCATGGTTAATAAGCGTAGAATTGATTATTAGGGTTTTATCGAACAAATTATGCATGTGGCTATTTGTTTTACATATGTTAATTGTTAAGTTGTATGTATATTATTTGAGTTGGTTATTTTATTAATTGTTTTTGTTTATATTGTTGTGACATGTTTGTAAGCAAAAGGGTTATTTTGAGAATAGAAAATTAACCGGACTAAATAATGGTGAAATTGGATTTGTTTTCTAAGTATTAAATCTTGAACTTTTAGTCGATTGATCTGTTGTACCAAATGGTTAGAACGGCACACCCATTATGACAAACGTGTGAGGGTTTAAGGAGTGTCGTATTAAAGTGCGACTCGAAAGAAGAAGAGTTTTTAATATGCTTTGCGCTGACCAGTTTCTCCGCCACTTTGTGCGTCATACTTGGAGCTACCTAGTATAACCATTATATGTACGAAGCATCTTAATGCAAAGTTGTAAGTTTCTCAACGCATCGGTTAAAAACTTTGTAGAATTTAATCTTAGCAATTTAAAAACTAATGAGCAAAGTTTTGTAAAATTTTGTGTTATAAAGATGTATGCATGCTTTTTCATACATAAGTTTTAATTACACATAAAATATTGTACACTTTGAGTTTAAGTTTATGCCATCTAATAGAAACACTTGAAGTTACAATTTATGTTATGTGAGAACTTAGCTAGAATGCAATAACAAGGTAAATCTCCATGTTGTGTGAGACTCACCGGAATAAATTTGCGGTTTCTAAATTAGACAATTTAATTAAGTTAGTTAGTGAGATTTATGACTTAAGGCATAAAATGGGAAAACATGCTTACATTTTTATAAGGTTTGGCAAAATTGTAAATCCCATATTTTATAGGAATTGAAAACTTGTTTGTCAATTATTGTTCTTCGACAATTACATGTTAAATACTTTCATCACTAGCATATCAATCGATGTGGTGAACTATGACAATTTTGGTCCTAGTTTCAAGGAAAATTCTATAGTTAATATGAATATTTACCAAGGGTATTTTATTTTATTGAAATGTTGAATTATCGAAAGTACTAAATTTTGAACTTTTATTTTACGTAGAAATGGCTCAAACTGAAACTAATGCACTAAGTTAGTCGTTCAAATCCATGTTTGATCGAGAAAAATTGACTTACAACGCTAATTTCAATATTGGTATAGGCAACTCGAGATTAGTCTTGCGTGTTGCCAAAAGATCAAATTATTTGAATATACCTTGTCCTCTTGAGCAGGAAGCTAATGCTCTTGTAACACCTCAACCCGACAAGGGTCAAAATGTCACATCATCTTGTCAATCAAAACATAATAAGCATGCGGAAGACTTAAATAAATAAAATACAAGTTATGAAAACAAATATCTTCTAAGGAGTACAAAGCATTAAAATTCTTAAGCGAAAAGAAATAAACAAAACATAAATCTCAAAATAACCCGGATGACAAGGAAAACTAAGGTTGGCTTGGTCAACTAAAAGCTCCTACTCTCATCACTCAATCCCAACATCCCACTTAAAACAATCAAAACAAATATTTCACATCATATCATATCATATCATAATAAATCATAGTAAATGGAGTGATCAACTCCCAGACGTGTATGGCACACACATATATCTGAACTGAGTACCTACGATGCATCCATATGCTCCCTGCAAAATAAACATCATACATAACCATACACTTGCTTTTGGCAAGTATACTTACATATGGAATTATAATCATAATCAAATGTACACAAAAAGGAACGCTGTGGACAAAAACACACCTCCATAGATAGCATCATGACATTGGTGCCTTAATGACATGGCCATGGCACCTCCAAGGCTAGTTAGTACCTTGGGCAATGGATTTGGTCAAACAATATAAATAAATATAGGGTAACGATCAAGGTTGTTCATCAAGATAATGAATAAATGGAATGAAACGAATAAGCATAAAATGATATAACCAAGCGAATATCTAAACAAAGGAATCATATCAAATGGGATCTCAAACGAATATCATAACAAATGAAAAAAATTTAAAGATCAAGAGTCATGAGAAGCCCTTAACGATAAAAGGCGAGAATATATGTACCTTAGCAAATGAAAGGAAAGCAAATGAATGAATGAACACAAGGAAACAACGGATCACTCCTTCTTCACGGAATCTACACGCATTTATAATCATATATCATTTATACACTCATTTAAGTCATATGATTTTTAATATTATTATGAATCGCGATAATATTTTAGGGTTTACTTAGGTTAAATGTATTCTTAGGGGTATAGCGGATTTGTTACTTAGGTTTATACCCATTAAGGACAAGAAGGAAACTTCAAAATCGCTTGCTGAACCCACACTCACGAAACACACACACACTCTAAACCTAACGAGATCCTATATAATCAACCCTATCTCGAAATTGCATTATCCGAGACTCCCACTTACACATACCATGTAAAACCCTAAATCTCGAGCGTGTTAAAGACCAATTCACCCTCAAGCTTAATATTTGTAGAATCGTAAACTACGTCAATCTCGTTATGTCGTTTAACATTTAACTCATGGATGATTTAAGCAAGACAATATTAAATTTGATTCCACTCATGCCTACTTTATAAATATCACACATTATAGATTTACTTAGACCATGTCATGTACAAGATTACCAACACATTAAACTAAATAAAATTGATTTTGGTCTTTTGTTTCCACTAACCCACCCGTTTAACCATCACTCCCCATAATCTCATTCTTTGTAATCTACACATTTAAATATGGAAGTATTAAATTGGTCAATCACACTCCCATAATCTCGGCAATCACTCCCCATATTTTCCATATTATCTCGGTTATCACTCAATTGTAACTTACAAATCTCTTTTCAAAAATAACACACTAAAACCCTAAAGAGTGAAGTGGCAAAGAAAGAAAAAAACCATCTTCTCTCTTCCATTTTTCGTCGACTAAAGAGTGATTCCAAAGAAGGTTCGAGGCTGCTGTAATCGCAAGTATGGGTACGAAGGAGTGCTTGTTTTGTCGAGGGTTTTGGGACTTTTTGCTGTCGTGGAGTCTAGGGCCCATAAGGGGCGCTTGAAATTGTTTTGTTTGATTTTGTTCTTCTGCATTATACGCACAAAAGGGTAACAACCTCTCCTCATCTTTTCCTTTTGTTTTTCTTTCTGAATCTAGTCGTGTGATGCTAATTCCATGCGCATGTTTTATACTCTAACATACTCCATAAAATGGTTTGTTGGACTCCTTTCTGTTGGCGCATGAAACCATAGGACTAACTCATGAAATCACAACTTTTGTCACATGATTGATACGTAAATCTTGACTTCATGAAATAATATGATAAATGGCACTTAAAATCACACATTAATATGTTATGCTAAAACTAGGAACCATGGAATCTTCATTAACGAGAGCTACATGTGGTGTTCATGGAACATAAATTAACGAGATATGTGATTTTATGTAAACCGGAAAACAAACGTGATGTGGTGTTGTGCTACGTGTGTGAGTTCATGTGAAAAGGGTCTCGTTAATCTAGCTAGGGGTGTGTTCGTGTGTGAATACCTGGGTCGAGCCTCGGTATCGTTGTTGTACCGAGGTCGTGTTTCGAATACGTCACAGCTTTACTGTCAGTCCGTGTCGAGTCGATATCGCATGCATGATTAGTCATGTTCGATAATGAGTTTAAGTGAAAAAGGGATGTCTCGCATGGTCTTGCGAGGGGCTAACTTTAAGGGTGATCGCGGGGCAAATGGGTGAGCCGTTTACATTTTAATGGTGTGTCGGGTAGTCAAGCGGGGTTAATCATAATATATTTTGCTTGGTCGTAAATGTTAATCATTTGAACCATGACGAGCTTGAATATGGTTCAAACATGCATATGTAAAATGAATTGTGGAGCATTTTCATCAACTTTAAAAGAATCGTAGATACGTATATATATCATATTGAGAATATTGAATAATTAAGTTTAGTTACACTTTATACCCAAAGCTTTGGTCGTTGTTGCATGCAAACCTTGAACTTTTTGTATTGGCATAAGTACACCCTAAAATATGAGATTGATAATAGTAAACCTTGAAGTTTATTTATTTATACTCTAAAACTTGGTAAATCATACTTTAAACCCAAATTTTGGATTATTTACATTTTAAAACTTAAAGTACGATAAATTGTTACATTAACTTTAATTTGACTAATTGTGAATATGAACCTTAAATTACTAATTCGTGAAACATACTAAAAATGGAAAGTTGCTAAAAATGGAAAGCCGTCTAAAATGAGTAATTCGACTTTAATAAGCGTTATCAAATTCATATAGGTTCGGACGGTGGATTGACTCATCGTGTGATCGTACTTTCCTATTTTGCTTGCTTGAGCGAGTACGAGATATTCTATCCCTTTTGGTAGGGATTTCTCATGACCTTTGATCCTTAACTTTATTTCACTTGATATTCCTTTGCTATGATTCCTTTCTTGTGACCTTTGGTATGATTCTATTCGCTATGATATTCGTTTGTTATGCTTATGAACCTTACGATTATGAACCACTGATTGTGAAACATCCGAATATGAACCTTCGATTATGAACATTTGATATGCATCTTTGATTATGAACTTTTCTATGGACTTTGATGTGAACCTTTGACTTACGAACCTTTGATATGAATCCTTTGATATGACCTTGCCTTGACACATCGGTTTGAGACCCGAGCTATCACTAGGCATGGGGTTCCATGTCCGTGTCATTGATGCACCAATGGCATGACTCTAGTGTGTGCAGTGATGTTACACACGTCCCTTACATTATCGATTATGAGCTCGATATATATTGTATGGCCACTATCTGTCTGCGGGCGTATGGATGCATCCTAGATTTGTTACATTATCGATATGTTATGATCATACGGTGAATGATGTCGTGTGCAATGGCGTCTTCACGATCGGGAGCTAACTACTCCATTGGTTCTTGAGGTCTCCTCCTATTGGTTTGGTATTCCGAGGTCGCCCTCGAATTGGATACTAATGGCGACTATTGCCACTATTGATATTGATTTGTTTTGTTGGCTCGGGATGGATTTCGGCGGACCTTACACTATTGATATACCCATATTGTACATACAGTATTACCCAACGCACTATATTACGTATTGATTGTGCATTACTCGGTACCCTTATGTGACTCATTCTACTACCATTCCATTCACGTCTAGGGTTATTATATGATTATTGAATTTGATTGTGCTATTTGCATGTCTTATGTGACTCATGTTTACCACGCTTTCGTTATGATTAATATGTGATTGTCGATTCATCTATTGACATGCTAATAAGCGACAAGCGGTTTACCATCTTGTTATGTGACTCTTTGATTAAATCGGTCCATGTTAGTGTATAAATGATTGTTTTGACTTATCATGTAAACTCGTTTTGTTTAACCTCGTGGTCTATGAATATCTGTTAGTATCTTTTCCGCTTATTGTTGATCCGCCATGTTTATATTCTGTTATGATATTGTATGTAATTAACATGGGTTACTTGACTTGTGTGATTGCCAAGCTCTCTTTCTAATTACTTGCTTCCGCTAGCTTTTAGATTTTGTTTGGCTTATGTTTTGTCGATTTCGATTTCTTGTATGCATGTTGTATGTGCTTATTTATATGTCATTCTTTGCATTGCTTTGCTTAGATTCTGTTTGTTATCTGTTCTTTACGGATATCGTATAATTGTGTTCGGGATCCTCATTGACTCATTAATCTCATTCATTTGTGACTTTGTTATCTGTTTCCTTTGTTTCATTTGCATTTAGGACTTTATTTAGTTTTCGTTTCGTTATATCATTCACTGGGCTTTTTAAGCTCACCGCATTTCTTTTCTGCGGCGGGTTTTAGGTTTGAAGATGGGCTTTGATGGGTGAGAGTTGGATTATCCGGTGGACCAACCTAGTTACCTTATTATTTGGATTTATTTTGACGGGCTTTTGTTTTGAGAATTCATTTTATCTTAGACATTTTGGGTTTTGTAATTTTCCGTGTAAATCATTGTTTAAATGACTTGATACTTTATTCTTAAGACTTCCGCTTTTAATTGTATGTTACGATATGACACGAATGTGACACTTCTACCCTTGTCGGGTTGGGGTGTTACATACCAAAACCTTTCAAAATGATCAAGCGTTTAACCACACCAACACTATGACTTCTTAACCATTTAATTCAGATTATAACATGATATAACAAGATATTATACAACTACCCAAGGCAACAAACATGACCACACTTGCTATATCATTTTAACGAGGCCATAAGTAGGTTTTTATGAGGTCAAAACAATCCTAAGTCTATCCCTTTTTAGATATGATTATACACACATGCTGTAACACCCCCAAAAATGGTTTGCAGCGGAAGAAAAGGTTTTTGGGATGCTACTCAATTGGATCATAACAAAAGCAAAAAATAATAGCTTTTTCGTAAAATATTTCATTTATTGTAGTAAAACAAAGTTTAAAAGTTGAATTGTTGTAAAACCCTGAAATTCAGACTCCATTTTTTTGTATTTAATTTGAACCTTAACCTAAGTTTTGATATATTTTAAAACAAGCCTAAAACTATATGATATGAATATCAATAAGTTAAATAAAATTAACCTAAGTGAAATAAATAATTGCTACATCACAACAACCTTTCCTAATTCTTCAAGTATTGTACATGTTTTCTTTGGTCCTAGTAAATATCGTTTACACTAATTAAATGGAGATAAGGACTCCATAATTTTCGGCCCTATATTCATACACAATCAAAGCTACTAAATGTCAATTATAACTTTACATGTTGAGAACACACGCTCCTCTCCTTTTGACCTATATCTTTTCTGATTTCACTTTCTTTTCTTTTTTTTTTCTTATCATACGACCAAACATAAAACACACATGAGTCTGCTTTTATTTTCCTTCAAAGATCAAGTGTTCGAAGGTGTGGCTGTAGCATTCTTTCGAGGCATAAAGGATTTTGCTGTGATTCGTGGGTATTGGTTCGTGATAATGGTTCGAAGGCTGCTGTGATCTGGGTCATGGTTCGAGAGGACGGTTTGTCATGGGTTACCGAAGGAATGGCTTTGGTCATTGGTTAACAATGTTGCTGCTGGCGTGGGCTTATCTTCATGGGTTCTTGGTTTCATTCCCTTCCTCTTCTACACGCCTCAAGGGTAACTAATTCATCCCCCATCTTGTGCCTTTTCTTCTAATATATCATGTATGGGTCACTTGTTTTCAGCACGTCGAATTCATATATGCACGCCTAATGATATATCACATGAAATAACCATTAAAAACCTCACACTAAACCAGGAATTGGTTACATAAAATCATGAGTTTGGACCTTGTTTATGTCAAATAGTATAATGATGAAAACCTTCACGAATCTGATTTTGGACTTCTATATATTCGATCCATATGCTTAGCATTAGAATCTGATTTTTTTTAAAACACACAAATGATAACTAGATGAGGCGCCTAAATCATAACTTTGGATGCATTGAAAATCATCACGAAAGGTGCATGTTTCGACCTATGTATAGCGGGTTGTTTTGAATATGGATCGACCCTCATTAAATGCGACCTAAGACATGCCTCATCTATATTGTACCGGGTTGAAAGGGTTAATAAGAAGCGTGTATGTCTCGGCGTATTTTGTGTCGCATGCATGTCGTACAACTTGTTTGGGGTAGGGTTGTTAGAGTCTTGTTTGTGTATACATGCTTCATGCGTGAGTCGAGCTAAAAGACCAGGAATGTGTGTGTCGAGTTTAGTTGGTATTAAATATAAAGCTGGTTTGCAAATTTTAGTCGTGTGGGTGAAATTCATGTGCATGAGAGTGTATGTTGTTTCTCTCTTATTTTGGATGTTAGAATGGTAATTAAGAGCGTGTGTTGGATGCGTCACATAGGTGATTTTAACGAGGGTATCTCACAAATTATAAATCAAGTTGCATGTGGGGTAAGTTGTGTGTAATTGCATTGTGGGTCGTGTAATGAGGCTGTGGTTGCATGATCATTTATTAAACCTTGTATGCATGTTGTAATCACGTGTGAAAGTCTCATTTTGTATACTCCTTTCATGCATGGATTCATATGTAATTTGGTGTGTCTTGTATTACATTGTGTGAACGTTAGAGAATGGCGTGTTTTGATACTCTCACGAGTCTCGTTATTATTGGCATTATGAGGTGTTCGTGTGTGTGCTTTGAGTGGGTGTTCGAGATAGGAAAATTATGGTCTTATCCTTGTGTCAAATCGGTTTAACCCTAAAAAATATCAAATTCGGTTATTACTAAAATAGAAATACGTTTAACCTAAATAAACCCTAAGAATAATAAAGCGATCCTTAATAAATATGTAAAAGAAGTCATGGCGTAATAAAAATAATGTAATAATTGGTTATTAATTCATTATAGGTTACGTGCGGCGGGATTGATTCATCGTGTGATCGTACTTTCCTATTTTGCTTGCTTGAATGAGTGCAGATATTCTATCCCTTTTCGGTAGGGATTTCTCACGACTTTTCAATCCTTGACTTTACTTCACTTATGATATCCACTTTGCTATGATTTCTTTATGCTATGATCCTTTTGATATGATTCCGACTTAATCCTTTGATATGATTCTATTAGCTATGATATTAGTTTGTTATGATTATGAACTCCCGATTATGAACCATCGATATGAACTTGATATGAATTCGATATGAACTTTGATATGAACTTTGATATGAACCCTTATGATATGATATGATTATGCTTTGACCTTGGTTTGATACAGAGCAAACATGTTTCCTAGTCGAAGGTAACTCGACCGTGTCATTGATGCACCAATGGCATGACTTTAGTGTGGTTGGTGATGTTCCACACGTCCCATTATGATATGATTATGAGCTCACTATATGTATATGATTTGGCCACTATGTTCGGGGCGTATGGATGCATCCTAGATATGATATGTTTCGAGGTTTGATCATTTGGAGATATATATGGTGAATGATGTCGGGTGCAATCCGCGTCTTCACAAATGCGGGAGCTAGCTACTCATTTGTTCTTGAGGTCTCCTCCTATTATGTATGGTATTCCGAGGTCACCCTCAGAATACAATGGCTACTGTGATATGATATGATATGATATGTTCCGGGCTCGGTAGATTTCGACAACCACACACTTTTGATATACCTATATTGTACCTTCTACATTCCCCAACACACCATATTGCATGTACCCTTATATGACTCACTCTACTACCAAGATATATATATTCCATTGCTTTGATATGTCACTCTCATTCCGTTAATTCGATTATGGTTCCATTCACGTAGGGTTATTATATGTTTATTGGATTTGTTTATGCTATTTATGTTTTATGTTACTAATGATTTCTACCTTTCGATATGATTATCGATTTACATTGTCACCGATGATATGTGATCTCACCGTTATGTGACCCTCGAATTGTCGGTGACCATGCTAATGTGTAATCGATAGTTTTATCTGCTTATTGTGTGTACTTGTTCGGATAATTTCGTGGACTATGATTATCGATAGTTTCCTTATGCCTTGTTGTTGACCGCCATGTTTGCATTTCGGTTTATGCTACGGTTTGATTGGGTAAATGGTTCGACTTGTGACGTCGGCTTGTTAATTTGTTTAGTTGCCTGCTATGTCTTTAATTCATTTAATTATATCTTTATCTTGTATTCCTACTTATTACGTGTACGCCATGTGTTGTTCTTTATTAGCACTTCATTGTTATGATCTTGGTTATGTTTTCAACTAAGGGTTTTACCTGTGAATTGCCATGCTCACTTATTAATTAATTGCTTCCGCTTCCGGTGATATCTGTTTGGCTTGTATGTCTTGATTCTTGAATTGATTGTATCTTGTATATGTTGTGTGGATATGACGTCTGCTATGCTTGCTTATGTTTGATGCTTGTATGCCTAATTTGTATGTGCTTGTATGCTTGTCTCGATGCTTTGCTTACTTCGTTCTCCTTGTTATCTGTTCCTTTTGGATATCTGTATAACTATGTTCTGCAGGATCCTTCTGACTCATTGGTTCCCTTCGTTGCGACCTTGTTATCAGTTTCCTTTGTTTCATTTCGTTTCGCTTTTATTTAGCTTTCATTTGTTATATCATTCATTCAGAACTTTTTAAGTTCTCATTAGCATTTCTTTTCTGCGGCAAGTCTTAGGTTTGAAGATGGGCTTTGATGGGTGAGTTGGATTATCACGAGTGGACCAACCCTGCTTACCTTATTATTTGGACTTACTTTGAAGAGTTTTGTTTTGATATTTCATTTCATTTTGGATATTGTATTTTCTTCGTCGGTCAATTGTTTATATGATTTGATATTTTTAAGGTTTTCGTTTGTAAATATTTTATTTGTATGTTACGATATGGCACCGAATGTGACACCTACCCTTGTCGGGTTGGGGTGTTACAATTATTCTTGGAAAAATAGCCCATTTACAAAATGTGGTCCCCATATGTGAATCAGTCGTATCTGCTTAATGCAAACGCCAATCCTGCGCCTCCAGAGTTAGCTATCGCCTTTTCATCCCGAAAATAATGCTAAAAAGTCAACACAATGGTTGAGTGAATTCATAGGTTTAGTAAATAAGCGGTTGATCACAAGACTTTCAAGTTTAAAAGAAGCCATGAACTACGTTATTATCGCCCATAAAAGATAGTTGATATTATTACACTAAGCTCGTGAAACCAATACTAACTGCATACACCTAATTCTTGGTGTAAGTAAATAAAATTGCCCTCCGAGATGTAATAGCCAATTACATAGAGATACTAAATATAGTGCGCCGGTTATTTAGATAACAAGTCGGGTCGTCAATTCCATAGTACTATCCACGATATTTGCGTTCACTCATGTGATTAATGGTTCATGATGTAGGGGACTTTTGGCAAACTACTTAGGTAGAGTCATAATATCAAGAGAACAACCAAGCAGTTTTCAAGCAATTGTGATCATAAAGCGATAGTAGCATGTATTCTCCCCAGAGTTTATAAAATAGTTAAAAGAGTAAAAGTGGGCTATGAACTCACCTTAGTCAGAAGCAATGCAAGAATCGATATTCTCATGACTAGCATCGGAAATGAAACAAAGTAGTATCATAGTGTGGAATCGCATAACAATACAAGAGTATAGGCACAATGGCTCGTCATCGGCTCAACCTAGTAGTGTACGGATTATCTCAGAATAGGTATCATAAAGTAAAGAGGTTTTCAAAAGATAGGTGTTTTAGTTTTCGTGGATTATTAGTATCGATATCTTATAAAATTTTTAGTGTCGTTCTCGAAAGAAAAGTTTGGTGTTAACATTTCGTGTGTTAGTAAGAAAGCAAAAACTCTCCATGTAACTCACGCCAAAAATATGATATGCATCTAACTATAATTCACACCAAAGCATAATGTATATCCCAATACATCATAAGGAATAGTCAAAATCTTGACCAAAACTCAAGTTGAGTTGACAACGACGAAAGAGAAGTCGAGACATTAACGGCCTGACATTACTTCAAGAAAATAAACAAGGAATTTATAAAAGAAGTCGAGGTATATAATACGTCACAGGTATTATACAAGAAAGAAATCAAGAAAATAAATTAATGATAAAACAATAGAATCCGACGCATTTCCGGAAACCTCAAAATAAAGAAAGGGAGTTTCTTATAAAAGAAAACATGCTTTTAGAAACATTCCAAATGAATCATAAGAAATTATAAGATTTTTATAAATTTTAGGATTTTTCGTGTTTTTGTCGGAATTTGAGAAAATATAATTTTTGTTGAAATTTTACTACTATAGAATTTTTTGGAAAATTTCGGCATGACCTACCTGTTTCTTCAACATTTCCCATATTTACAAAATCAATATTTTACCACTTAAAACAATCCTACAAATCAATATATTTACAATATCTAAAATTTGGTTTATGAAAACCAAAAGTACACTATACCAAAGTCAATGTAACAACAAAAATAAGCATTTTTGGGACAAAAGAAAAGTCATTACTTTAGGTAAAATATCATTCAGACGAGTTTCGTTTAATAAGTTTTGGCGAATCGGACCGAAAGTGGTCAAAATCCCATTTCAAAAACTGGACAGATTGCAATCATCTTTATAAATGCTGTCAAAAATATATAAGTTTCGTTATACTTCATTTAGTCATATCTTTCGCGTTTAAGTCCGATTTTCGTTCTTTATATCCCCGAGAAGGTAATTAAGTGTACTAACATATTTTTAAGATTATAAGTTGTCAAAATAATTTAAGGTTACTGTTTCATCTGAATTAAATTCTGGACAGATTATATATCAAAATAAATAAGCGAACAAACACCCTGTTTGGCTGCAAAGCGAAACAAACACCCCTTGTTGGGGCTGCACTGCAGCAAAACAAACACCCTCCTAGCGGGGCTGTAACAACAGAGCCAAACGCACCATATTGTTGCTGAAATAAACAGCTCCAAATGCACTCTTGTGCAGAAAATAAACCAGCAAAACGCACCCTTACTGTTTTAACTAATACGGAGCAGCAAACAAGTGAAAAAGGAACAACCAACACACCTTAAATAAGCTGGAAATTGAGCCGAAAAATAAGCTGTGCAACACACCCCTTGGTGACTTTTCTATGAACCGACGCAAACAACACCCGACACAAACACAAGACCACCCGAATAAGCTTAAACAACAACCTAACTAATTTGTTTCGAGACCCGAAACTAACAAATCACCCTATGTGGGTGGTTCTTTCTTGGCCTAGAGTGAGCACGACACAACCACCCTTGTGGTTTTTCTGTGAATCGAAGCCAGTTTCAAAGGCGAACCCATAATCCAAACACTCACGATAAGAACAACGAATTCGAGGAAGCAAGCAAATTAAAACCAAACATAACCGGGTCGAATCGACCCGTGAGCACCCACAATCATATCAACACCAGATAATACCACACTAATCAATGTTATTATTTATCAAAATGTTTTCAAATCCATTTCTTATCCACGAAAATCATAACTTATCTTTAACAGGTTTCAAAAACAATTAAAATATAACAATATATTTTACAAGGTAGCCATACCAAGAAGAGTGGATAAACGAAGGGACATGGGGATGGTGGTGACAGCTTCGTGATGATGATGGTGGCGTGGTGACTGACCGGTTGGGAGGAGACCCAAAACCCAGATACAAGATAACCAACCCGAATATGAGTTCTAAGCAAACCCGAATCAACCAAAAGCTTCATTAACCCTTGAAAGATATTGTTCTTGTGAGTAGTTTGCAAATAATTTTTCGTGTGTGGATCCCCTGGTCATTCGTGGCCTTTAAATAGGTGTAGATGGGGAAGTCCTCTCTTGGACCATTCGAAGGTGGGGATAGTTTTAGAGACCTTCTTGGGAAATCTCACAAGGTCCTCACATGGCTCCTTCGTCTTTGTCTTCAGCCGTGGTCCAAGGAGGACAAGGGTTTGTCGATTTCTTCATGGGATAAGCCAAGGGATATCTATTCTTGGTTTGGAGTTGCTTAAGATGTTGGGAAGGAGTTTTTGGAGGTTTAGCTATTTTTGGAGAGGCTAGCAGCGGGTGCAGAGGAGGAAGAAGGGAGAGACGAAAATGGAGGGTGAAGGGTAGCAGGTTTTTCAGAGGTCAGAGAAAGAGTGAGATGAGGGTGGGGGCGTGGGTTTTTGTGGGTTAGGATGGAGTCAGGTTTTGTTTGTTTTATTTTATTTTTTGTAAATTGGTTATTAGTAAAAAGAAAGGGTAGTAAATATTTATTAGTTGTGTATAAATATTGTACACAATGTATCTCGTGCTCCGCTGTTTGGTTTGCAACCGTATACTGCTTAATGTAAAAAATTTAATATTCATACTTCCGGACACGTTTTAAATAAACTGACATGATGATGAAATTTTAGATTTTTATTAGTTCGTTTTTATTTTCTCGCGTTTTCTTTTATTATATTGGTACGCGTGCGGACTCGTAAGACAAGAAAAACTTTCTTGTGAGACTGATTTAGAAATCAGTAAATATTAGGCATAATTAAATAAGACTACTCGGACAAGCATAAATTTTATGCAAGAAACGAAATGCACATGCTAAAAATGCTTAACTTGGATCAAATAAATTTTGATAAACGGTCTAGTTCATAAACGGTCTAGTTCATAAATATGAAGATTTAAAAATGCTCAATAGTGGTTTGTACTGCTAGTGTATTGGTTACTAATGATAATGTAGTAACTGATGGTTCCTACTGGTAGTGTTATGGTTCCTGCTGCTAGTGTAAGGGTTCCTGCTGCTAGTGTTATGGTTCCTACTGGTAGTGTTGCGATAATTATTTTATAATGACTTTGACTCATTCAATTGGGTCATATGATCGCTTTATGACCACGCTTAATTGGTCATGTAACCACTATTTCTATGATTATGGAGGCTTATTATGGGTGATTAATTGGCGTTAATCACACATAATGTCCATTGATTAGTGTTGAGTGATCTCTACTATATATAGAGATGGTCATCTTGACGAAGGTATATTAAGACACCTCGAAAAGAACAATACCGGGAGAAACAAACTGAAAGCATAAACACTTATAAGCGCGAGGTTATTGAATTGTGCCTAATTCTATAACCAACATTTGTCTTATCCCAGTAGATATTCGTGTAACCCGAGGCATTAGGGTCGAATAGTTTACTTTGAAAAGTGATCACACGATTCCAAGTGATATCCAGTAACCACCTAGTGGTATTTGGGTTACTCTTGATTGTCTTAACCTCGCTCGGGAGCCAACCGCCAACAATCAAAGTAAACTATTCGTGATAATCAATGGTCATGTAATGATGAACACATGGCTTCAAACTTTGCCAAGCTTGATAAGTTTGAAGGGGTGGACTTTAGGAGGTGGCGAAGAAGATGCACTTCTTCTTTGTCGAGCATGGCGTGGTGTATGTGCTAACCACTCCTATTCTTGATGATGGGATGATGCTCTTGTGAGCGGATCGGGAGGAGGAGCAAATGAGAGAATGATGACTACATATGCAGATGTATAATTCTCAATGGTATGTTTGATTCTCTATTTGACATTTATCAGAACATTGAGTCTTCCAAAGAACTGTGGGATTCCTTGGATGCCAAATATATGGTTGAGGATGCATCAAGTAAGAAGTTTCTTGTTAGTAATTTCACAAATTACAAAATGACTGATTCAAGACCAGTTATGGAACAATACAATGAACTTCTTGGAATACTTGGAAGGTTTAAACAACACAATATGAACATGGATGAGGCTATTAAAGTCTCTCGTGTCATTGAAAAACTCCCTCCTTCTTGGAAAGATTTCAAGCATACCTTGAAACATATGAAGGAGGAGTTAACTCTTGTTGAGTTGGGCAGTCATCTGCGCATTGAGGAATCTCTCGAGGTGCGGGATAATGACAAGCCAAAGAGTAGCAATGCTATTGGTGCATCCGTTGTCAATATGGTGGAGCATAACAACTCCACGGCACAATGACAACAAAGGCAAGCGAAATATCATGAAAACACAAGGCGAGATCCTAACAAGAAGGCAACACCTACTTGTTGGAATGTGGCAAACCGGTCACATTAAAAGGATTGCAAAGGTGTTAAAGTTGGTGGTAAAGCCAATGGATCGGACCTTAGTGGTTCGAGGGTAGTGGTTCTTCCAACTCACCGAAAGGTCGAATATGGTTAATAAGTCTTTTCGATTATTATGTTACATATGTATCGAATCTCATTATGCGCGGATGATGATGTTGCGTGGTGGGTTGACTACGGTGCAGCAGTTCATGTGTGTAAAGATAGAAGCTGGTTCAAGACTTATGAGTCACTGAATGATGATTCTATTCTTCACATGGAAAATGAGTCAACATCCTTGGTGCATGGTCGTGGTTGTGTAGACCTTAGGTTTAGTTCTGGAAAGATTGTAACTTTGTTTGATATTATTCATGTTCCTGATATAAGGAAGAACTTGGTTTCAAGTAGTATTTTGAATAATCATAGATATAAACAAGTTATTGAATCTGATAAATTTGTCTTGTCTAAAAGTGGTGTTTTCATTGGTTTTGGCTATTTATGTAATCAAATGTTCGAGCTTATCACGCCACCGATAGTGTTAATTGACCTTTGTGACCACCTCGACCGGATTGACTCACCCTATGGCATGCTAGACTTGGCCATGTTCACTATAAGAGAATGCAAGATATGTCTAAGGATGGGTTAATCCCAGCATTTGACATGGACACTGAAAAGTGTAAAACTTGCATGTTGACCAAGATAACTAAGAAACCCTTTCAGGGTGTTAGTCGTGAGACTGAGCTCCTAGAACTTATTCACAGTGACCTGTGTGATTTGCATGCCACTCCTTCTTTAGGGAATAAGAAGTACTTTGTGACTTTTATTGATGATGCTTCTAGGTTTTGTTATGTCTATCTTCTAAATACTAAGGATGAAGCATTAGATAAATTCAAAGTGTTTAAAACTGAAGTTGAATTACAACTTGGGTCTTTGATCAAAAGATTAAGGACTGATAGGGGAGGTGAGTACATGGATACTCTGTTTTTCGGTCTGTTGGTATAATCCATGAAACGATCGCCCTTATACTCCTCAAAGAAATGGCATTTACGAAAGGAAAAGCAGTCTTGAAGGAGATGGTTAATTCCATGTTGTCATATTCGGGATCGAGTCAAGGGTTCGGGGTGAAGCTATGTTAATGACTTGCTATTTATTGAATAGGGTTCCAACAAAAGGAACAAGGTTACCCCATGAACTACGGACTAAAAGGAAACCCAACATGAACTATCTCGGGGTTTGGGGTTGTAGGGTCGTTGTAAGACTCACGATCCAAAGATGAAAACTTTGGGTGAAAGAGGCATTGATCGCATCTTTGTTGGACATGCTGAGCATTCCAAGGCTTTTAGGTTCTATATTATTGAGCCTAATGAATATGTTTCAATTAACTCCATAATTGAATCAAAGGATGCAAACTTTGATGAGAATAGATTCTCATCAGTCCCTAGACCAAGTCTGAGGATTCCCAATGGAACTCAGGACACTGGTGTGTCAGAGGTCCCTGATGATGAACAATCAGTGGTCCCTGATGAGGTTGTGGTTCAATAACCTGAACCTATGCATAGAAAGAGCAAAAGGGTCAGGACTCCAAAGTCATTTGGACAAGAGTTTCAACTATACTTAGTTGAAGGAACTAGGGATGAGGTCTCTGACCAATACTCCTATTGCTTAATTGTTGAGGATGATCCCAAGACATTTAAAGAATCAATGAAGTCACAGGATATTGCTTTCTGGAAAGAAGCAATTAATGATGAGATGGATTCCATCATGGGCAACAACACTTGGGTGTTGGTTGATCTACCACCTGGTTGCAAGCCTTTGGGCTGCAAATGGATTTTCAAAAAGAAAATGAAGGTAGATGGAACTATTGAAAAGTTCAAGGCAAGATTAGTCATTCGGGGCTTTAAACAAAAGTCGGGGATAGACTATTTTGATACCTATGCCCCAGTGGCTCGTGTCGATTACCATAAGGCTGGCGATTGCTATGGCATCAATTCACAATCGATTATTCATCGGATGGATGTGAAGACGACTTTCTTGAATGGTGAATTGGATGAGGAGGTTTATATGAACCAACCTCGGGGCTTCATCATGCCCAGCAATGAAAACAAGGTGTGTAAACCGATTAAGTCTCTTTATGGATGAAGGGCACCTAACAATGGCATCAAAATTTGATGAAGTGGTTTTGTCTAGTGGTTATGTTCTTAACCAAGTCGACAAATGTGTGTATAGCAAATTTGATGAATCGGTAAAGGAGTCATCATTTGTCTATATGTTAATGACATGTTGATCTTTGCAGCGACCAAAATAAGGTTGACTGACAAAGGAATTTTTGTCATCAAGGTTCTCTATGAAGGACATGGGGAGGCGATGTTATCCTTGGTATAAGGATTAAACATGAAAGTAAAAGAATTTCTATCTCGGTCTCATTACATTGAGAAGGTGTTGAAGAAATTCAATTACTTTGATTGTACTCGATGAGTACTCCTATGGATACTGTGAGAAGTCGATGCCTAATAATGGCAAGGTTGTATCTCAACTTGAGTATTCTAGGCAATTGGCGCTTGATGTATGCCATGACTTGTACAAGACACGATATTGGTTTTGCGGTGGGAAAATTGAGCGGTATACTAGTAATCCTAGTGCTCATCACCGGCAAGCGATTCGAGGGTCTTGAAGTATTTGAAGAGAACTATGGATTATAGTCTCTCATATACTGGCTATCCTTTAGCGTTGGAAGGATACACCGATGCAAGTTGGATCAAGAACTTAATCGAAGACAATTAGTCTACCGGTGGTCGGGTATTCCTACTTGGTGGAGGTGCAATTTCTTGGGCATCCAAGAAGCAAACTTGCATCACCAGTTCAACAATGGAATCGAATTTGTGGCTTTAGCATTTGCTGGTAAAGAAGTGAATGGTTGAAAAACTTGCTTCTTGAGATTCTGTTGTGGCTAAACCTATAACACATATTTCTATCCGTTGTGATAGTGCGGCTACATTGGCTAAGGCTTATAGCCAAATGTACAATGGTAAGTCTAGACACTTAGGTGTCGGACATAGCATGATTCGTGAGCTTATCATGAATGGGGTGGTATCTATAGAGTTTGTTAGATCTCAACAAAATTTAGCTTATCACTTGACGAAGGGTTTGGCTAGAGACTTGGTTATAAAGTCGCTAAAGAGATGAGTTTAAGTCCAACTTAGTCATGAATGCTAAGACACCCAACTCCTCATAAGGAAACTTGGGAGTGAGTTCAATGTGGAAAGTGAACATTTAGTGGTGGGAGCACATATTTTATTTACATCCCAAGGTTGTCATGAACCTTCGAAGGAGAATGAAGTCTTTACTTTTTAATGGTTATTTTTCTTTGAAAAGGTGCTTGGCAGGAGCATGAATAAAGAGGAACCACCTATTTGAATGTTGAAGTTTTGCCGCTTCAGGGAGCTTTGGACTTTTGGCTCTTACAACATTTATGAATTTGGAAATGGACACATGGCTTGTATAGTGTCAGGAGCTTTTAAGTGTTTGAAAACTTGTGTGTATTTTATCTTTAGGTATTCAAATGGGTTGAAGGGTGCAATTCTTAGAACACCCTAATTCTGGAATATTTGAACGTGTAATGTACTAAGATGGAAATTCAATCCTCAGGATATTTTCGTTTATGCACATGTTTTGTTTGATGTTTGTTTTTCTTGGAAAGGAAGTGAACTAAATTTGAGGAGGATTGTTGGAAAATTTAGTGCACTTGTGGGATTAGTTCACACGAGGTTTTGGGTTAGGAGGTGCAGGTGTACACCCATGAGGTCCCCGAACACCCGACTCTACTCAATAGTGGTTTGTCTTGCCGGTGTATTGGTTACTCTTCGATAATGTAGTAACTTATGGTTCCTACCGGTAGTGTTATGGTTCCTGCTTGCTAGTGTAATGGTTCCTGCCGGTAGTGTATGGTTCCTGCTGCTAGTGTAATGGTTCCTACTTGGTAGTGTTGCGAGAATTATTTTATATGACTTTGACTCATTCAATTGGGTTACATGACCGCTTATGACCACGTTTAATTGGTCATGTAACCACTATTTCTATGATTATGGAGGCTTATTATGGGTGATTAATTGGCCGTTAATCACACATAATGTCCATTGATTAGTGTTGAGTGATCTCTACTATATATAGAGATGGTCATCTTCAGCTTGAAGATATACTAAGACACACTGAAAAAGAACAATACTAGGAGAAACAAACTGAAAGCATAAATACTTATAAGCGCAATGGTTATTGAATTGTGCCTAATTCTATAACCAACATTTGGTCTTATCCCAAGTAGATATTCGTGTAACCCAGTCATTAGAGTCGAATAGTTTACTTTGGAAAGTGATCACACGATTCCAAGTGATATCCGGTAACCACCTAATGGTATTTGCAGTTGCTACTGATTGTCTTAACCTTGTTCTGGGAGCCAACCGCCAACAGAATACAATGCACTGCTGGCACTACGGTTTTTTGTTGTATATGTAGACATGATATTTTACGAAAGAAATAGTTTTCCTAAAGTTTAAGGGAGATGATGAACTTGAGGTTAACTTATGAATCTTTGGTTTCTTGAAGGAAAATGCTTTCATCTTCAAGAGTTATGTTTGAAGAAGAAATTTAATGGTGATTAATGTTTATTACAGTATTTTATTTTTATTTGGCATTGAATTAAATATGTGGAAAATTTGGAAAAGAACATTTTTAAATGCAAAATTCTGAACTTAAAATGGCTAGGTCCTTTCTTCATTCTTTGGTCTAAGTACATTATCTTTGCTCCTTTGTTCAAAAAGACATTGGCTAGCTAAGAAATTGGAAAAAGAGAAAAACAAATAGCTTTCAACCTTGCCACAAACTAGCTAGCTTTTCTTATAATTGATTATATCATAACAATGTTACTCTTTAGATATATGATTATTGAATAAAAGACGTAGCAAATAAAACGTTAAGTGAAACACCGGATTGCAATTAAAATCATTTAAGCCAACTTTGAAGTTCATAACCTCTTATTACCTTTTGAAACAAAAAATCTCCAACTAATGAAACCAAAAATCTCTAATTAATAGAATCATAAGTCAAAAAAATAATACATATAAGCTTTTAAAATGTTACTAAATGCATAAACACGAAAACAAGCTACTTTGTAATTGATAACCTCCATTAGACATTTTTATTTTTTTCTTCTATAAGCGCAATCAATCGAAGATACATGGCTATCATCTTTAAGGCTACTTTCGTTGTACATTTTCTTTATAGATAGTAATCATTAATTCAACCTCAACTGGAAAACTATGCCATTGAAAAAACAATACTTCAAAAAAGATTTTAGCCAGAATATAAAATCACATGGCTACCCGCTGCCGCGACGCCCGAGTGTCCGGCTAGAGTGTGAGAATGGTTGTAGAACACTAATAAACAAAAAGTTATAAAATAATATTTAGTGAAAGTTATTTATTTTTATTTTTTTTAAACGGTAATTTTTAATTATCTCATAATTTTACACCACAAATATATCTCACATCTCTCGTACTCACTCAGGTTGGTGTCCCACTAGGCCAATTGAGTTCTTGCAGCTATTCGCTGTGGTGGATAATGGTGGTGCCAAAAGGCACCCAGGTCGAGTGTTCCACCAATCTACACCTTTGTGAAACTAGCGGACCAACTCTGCATGTGGCTGACGACAGGCGCCATACAATAAAAATATTCAGCAAAATTTTTTTTTAGTTCTATATTTTACAATACAATAGATATACGGACGGCGACAATTTTAGTTTTGAATATGTTATGCAATAACAAAAATTTTCATATGAAAATTGTAGATTATCCACGTGATGTGGTGACAATAATGAGTTGGTAGTAGCTATATTGTAAATGTATGAGATAAAAGTAGTTGACAATAGCCCGTAGTTATAAGTTATCATTAAATAATAACAACATAGCGAATTTTAAAAATCACTTACATTATACTAAGAAAATTCAGTTCTCAAAATAATGTTTGTTAAATTTGTCGCACATAGATGGATGATACAAGTAAAGATTATTTATAAAGATAAAGTAACAATAAATATTCAATAAATCATGTGGGTTCTTTAAAAGTATAATTATTAATATTCAAATATATATATATATATATATATATATATATATATATATATATATATATATATATATATATATATATATATATATATATATATATATATATATATATATATATATATATATATATATAGGGAGCCGTCACGTGGTGACCACTCTTAAAATAAAAAGCAATAAGAACCGATCTAGACCGTTAAAAGTATCTTGATTGATTTGATTTAGTCTAATTAATTAAATGGCATTATTGTAAGGAAAATGATTTGCGTGACTAAACTTCGTGCCTAAAGATATGCATAACTACAAGATGATGACACATGAGATTATTAATGGTGAGGATTATGAAAGAGAAAATAGACATTCCACATACGCCATGATGGTGTTTAAGATAAATTTAGTCGTATGAGTTAGGTCTCACTGTCATTACTCTTATCAGTAATAAACATAAAACCTAATGGCATTCTTTACCAATTTTAAAAGCATGCTTCAAGGTTGACGTCAAGAGGAGTAAATGACAATTTAATACAGTTTTACTAATTTGTGATACACGTCTAGTAATTAACAACTTTTTTTTCAAACATCGACTGTAATACATTTTTTTATGTTTTAACTAAAATAATCTACTAGAGTAACGAGTATTTCACAATTCAGATTTAATGACATACGCACTTGTTTCAAAAAATTGAAAAGTCGAATTTTGAAAAATTTCTTACGCTTTTTTCATATTATATTTTTAGTGACGCATTATAAAATTTTAGTACATTTGTAATGACACATTATGATTAGCACACAACTTTTCTTGACACATATATAGTGACACTAAAATATTTTGATACGTTTGATGTGACACACAAATTTTATGACATATTATTTTGTGACACATTCGTGATGACACGTTAATTTTATTGACAATCTAACTTTTTTGACACACTTAATTTTTAACGTCGACATGATAAAATATTAGCAGAAACATAGGCTAACTTTTTCGAACACATGCAACCTAACAGTTGATACAAACAAATACACATCAAACAAATATTCCTTATTCATTAAATTCATCTTTATTGTTATAAATTTGATTTGTCTTTATTATATTTTGTGATACATTAATTTTTTTATACTTCTTTTACGATACATTTAAAGTATAGTATACTTTTAGTGACATACTAGAAAATTTTAATATATAGTGACACACTAAAATGTTTTGATACGTTTGTTATAACATAATTTTTTACGATACATTTTTATTAATAAATTAAGTTTTTTGACACACTTAGTTTACCAATACTTTTTTCATGACACGCTAACTTTTTTGACATATTTTTTTTGTGACATATTAGTGATGACACGTTATTTTTCAAACAATTTTTTATTGACAATCTAAGTTTATGACACACTTGATTTTTAACGTTGACATATTTAGCAGAAACATTGGACTAACTTTTATTAACACATATATAGTTGATTAAAGAAATACACATCAAACAAATATTGGGTTGTTTTCTACTAGTACCATTTACACATAAATAAGACTTTGAAACACAAGTAATAACATTAATAACTAGGAGCTGTGT
This sequence comes from Chrysanthemum lavandulifolium, assembly GCA_022545495.1. Classification (NCBI taxonomy): domain Eukaryota; kingdom Viridiplantae; phylum Streptophyta; class Magnoliopsida; order Asterales; family Asteraceae; genus Chrysanthemum; species Chrysanthemum lavandulifolium. Next base: position 48,223,151 of record CM040239.1, on the reverse strand, counting down.
CTACTTCCTTTTTGTTACGTCATGTACAACCTTAACAACCGTGTGAAAAAGTTGAGTACACAATCACCTCAATTCATTGATTACAACGGCCAAAGTTACATAACAGAAAGATTGAAATTGAAACCCGAATACTTCGGAGTCGACACACCTAAACTAACTTCAACAACCCATCACAACAACAACCAAATCACTATTCCATCTTCAAAGATTGTATTTTTTTTTTCTCAACAAGACATCAAAGATGTTAAAAGAAAAACCATCATTCATCTGTCAAAATGAGGCCAAGAAGCGAACAAGAACAAGCGAAACATAAGAACAAACCCAAATACATAATCTGTTTTATAACACAAATATACCTGGGTATGTTTAACAATCGCAAAAAAAAAAAAAAAAAAAAAAAAAAAAAAAAAGCGCTCACCTTGCATAGTTGCATGGACTCATTTTCTGGGTATTAATAAATGGTTAATTTGGGATGTAACTGAAATGTAATGAAATGATGTAACGTACTGTATATAACAAATTATTAGGAATCATTTGCTAGCAATGTGGGATTATCTTTCAAAGAATTTGATAATGCAAATACTAAGATTACTATAATACCCCTAGATACATTAATAATAATTTATATTTTCTTTTAAATAAAAAGGACACTTGGCTAAATCTATTGGTTCACCATTGTTTTTATTTTAAAATTTCAATATTACAAACGCGAATATATATATATATATATATATATATATATATATATATATATATATATATATATATATATATATATATATTTAGTGTCAAAATCGTCCGATGGACGGGTATGACTGTAGTTTTATTTTAAGATTTAGTAGAACAAATATATACTAAAAAAGTAATTAAAAGTTAAATGAAACGGTTAAAATCTATAATTGATGTTACTATAATCATAAAATGACTAAAAGGTAAATCTTTGATTTGTGGTTTTTATTTTTAGGATTTAGTAGAACAAATATATTGTAAAAAGTTATTAAAAGTTGAATTAAACGGTTAAGAATTATAATTAATGTTACCATAATCCATAAAACGGCTAAAAGGAGGTAACTACTTTCTAACATTTTGTTCTAAACAATATTAATCATGAACATCTTTTACATTTGATAATATTATTAACATTTATAATTATTATTTTGTTTTTGTTAATTATTTTTATTTAGTTATTGTATATAGGTGCTTCCAGCTGTTATTTTACCAAATTTAGATGATGTTGACGAATTTGAATTATCTGTGAATGGATTTATGGTTTTGTTTAATGTTTGTTGTGATGAGAATATGTATGTATTGTCGGGTTACAAGTGAAGTTTTGTTGTTGACCCCTTTGTTTGTTAAGTGGTGATGTTTGTGTGTTTACCAGGAATAGGGAAAAGGTTGTGGTTATATCGCTGATAATTATGGTAGAATCCTTACGGAGATGGTATTCAAAAGGGTGGCTTCTTTAAGGATGCTCCAACTACCATTTACTTAGTTAGTGCATTATTAGTGTTTTTGTTTAGACTTCTTAAATTTTATTGTTTAAATTTGAAATCATTAATTTCTTAGTTTACATTATAATTATATTCTCGTGTGTTATGTGTTTTAATTATTTTTTGATGACGTAATCAGTAGTTATATATGGTTTTATTTTCAATAAGTTTTTAAACGAAATTTTATAAACCAAGATACACGATTAAGATAGCTCGAGTATGTGTTTTCAGAATTCTCGTAATCTTACAATGTCTTTTTTAATAAATTTTTTAAATCCTAGCTGTGGTGAGTTATTAAAGTAAAACCCTTAATGGGGATTCTGGTTAAACACGCAACATTTAGTGGGAAAATATGTATTCCAAAGAAACTAAATATTTTTTATTATGCAATAATTAAATCAATTTTTTTTATAAAAAAAAACATAAGTTATAATAAATAAAGTTTTTTTTTCCTTATTTGCTAAATTGCTTAGGTAATTTTTTTTAAAATAACACTTGTCATTTGTATTGTATTGTTGATATTTTTGGGTGTAGTTTATAAATTGTTTTAAGAAAGCTAAAGGTATCCTTTTAATCATCATGTACATATGTAAAACAAATCTCACAAGATTCTGCTCTTACATCATACACAAAGTAAAATAGTTCTCAAATATAATGTTGGTTCATAGTTTAACATTTCATAGACCCAAATTTATTGTTGATGAAGGTTTATCTTCGATGGAGTTGCGATATTTATAAAGGGTCGCAGGGTTTCTGTTGCTAATTAAGGGTCGCTATGGGTTTGTAGGTGTTCATATTTGGTTTTTTTTTGAAGACCCAACGTGTTTTTTCATTTTCCTTCCAAAATTGTAAGTGTTTGCACTTTCCTTATTATTATTGATTAAAAAGAACTTGTATTTAGGGTTTTGTTTGTTTGTATTCGTTTTATTATATGAATAGTTATTTGAAAACACACAGTGACGGGGTATTTGTTTTTTCCAAGTTAAACGGTTATTTTTTTTTCCAAAATGACTAATGCCTATATGATTATCGTTGAAAAAAGTACGTTAACAAAATAAAAAATATAAAGAAATATATGTTTTTTGATTAAGAACGAAAAGAAATATACGTTTATCGAATATGAGAGAAAATATAAAGCTTGATAACCTTTGTGTTTACAAACTTATTTACATGAATGTTGCATTTGCTATATCATAAATGGGCCAAGATGTATGATTGACACCTTCATTCCAGAACCTTGAGAGACGACACATTTCATTGAAGCGCCTGATTTTGGCCCATTACTGCAACATTTATAACTTCAGTTAGACAACATAATAGAATATATTATAAGTTAGACAACATTGACTCATTAATAACATACATTAAGACTCTAAATGTAATGAAAAAATACAGATGAAACAATTTCACATCAATATAATTAATATAATTATCACCGTGTAAGGGCCGGTAAGCAGGGGTGAGGAACACATAAGCAAATCGTGGTTAGTTGGTTTGAAGTAACATGAATTGACCACAATGAGGTGTGAAAATAGATGAAGACCAAAAACTGTTTTTGGAGAAAAATAATAGAGCAAGAAATATAGACCCGTTTGCTCATGAATGTGTTGATTCAAGTTATGTTATATCTCTGACGGGTCAAACAGATATCATATAAAGTATTAATCGTATCAAAATTTCTATATTATTTTGTTAAAATATTTAATTTTTGATTATCTACATACTGAAAATGATTTGTTGGTGAAATCCAAACACAACCTCAAAAAATACTTTAACTTGGATTTGAAACAATAACAGTTTTCTCGCCCGTTCGACACATGACATAAATTCTAAAATACACTTAACCACATACTTTCTACATGTATACTAAGTTGTGTTGAACAATTAATCAGCTGGCCATTGAATATCTATACACGTTTTCATATGATTCATACAGTGTTAAACATTCATAACCACTATCCAATCTATGCCTTTCCAAGGGAAATATATAGCAGTTGGCGTAAGCATTTAGAAACAGTAAAGTAAATACAATCATAAAATCACTGCGTAACTCCCAAGGGTTATGACATCCGGGTTTTCTTTCCAGGGTGAGATTTGTCACCGCTATCATCATTTGCTTCGCATTTTTGCATATATTTTTTTGTGACTATCTTGTTAGTCTTTTGCAGCTTGTTAGTAATCTTTTAATCTTTACTATGATTTCTTGTATTGCGATCATCTTGCATCTTCACGACAAACTGAAATGCAGCTTTTGGTAATGCTTCTTTCTTGTCGTTGTATGTTTCCTACTCCTCTTTTGTCCCAAAGTCCAACGTATGAAGTCTCCCCTTTGCTTGGTTTTGTTCGACTTTCAATTATTTACATTTGTAACAATAGTAACTAAAATTTGGATTAGATTCATAAAACACCCCTTACCTTAGTGTATTGGGTTTAGATAACGCGAAATATCGCATGGCTCTACTGCAAATTAAGTTATATAAGTTATAATATGTGACAACAAAACAACCACTTTTACAAAATATTTAAATTTACATAATTCCTACACCACATCCAAACAGCCCCATACTTTAGTATTTAGAAAACAATGTGCCTATATCTATGAAAAGCTTTTTAAACCAGGATGTTATAAAATAAAGGAAGATACCTTCTATTGATCCTTTTCTTATACTTAAGCCTTTGGCAGCCGACTCCAACAACTCTTCAAGTAACTAAAATGATATCAAAGTCTTGGGATTTCAACTTTTCAAGCTGCAATCGAATTAGATATTAAGAAGTAAAATTCAGTACATAGTAAATCCGTTAAAGAAAAAAATATACATTTTTGCACCCTTTTATATGCGTAGCGACGAAAGAAAGTGGATATCGATATATCATGAGGCCACTTTGCATGCTCAAGTCATACTTAGTACGCGATTACTTGTAAATTTGGTAGTTAGTAATATACTAAAAGATAATACATTGTGACGCTATTATTATCCCTTACTTCATCTCAATTTTATGCACAAGTAACGTATTGAGTAAAAGTTTGTCGAAACTAACTATTCAAAAATAGCTACAAGCCTGCCAACAACCAACCTTTTAACCATACCAAATTGAACAACATTAGATAGTTCGATATCCAAATAGATAAATAGAGTTTACATCTTCTCAATATCCAAATTGCACCATATATAAACACTTAGAGAATCATGTAAACCACTTAAATTTTGCATCTTTATAAATAAGAGCTGAAAAGAATACGACCGAAATTGTGAACTTGTAGTAACTCCTGTAAAGTACGACCGAAATTCAACACTTGTGCACTTTTAGTAATTGCTGTAAAGTATTTAAGATAAAGCTTAGGTAGTAACAAAGGAAAGTACTTGCTCTAACATGATTATCGGCATTTAGATGACAGTTTAAGTCTTTTTCAATGCAAGACTTTGTTATTTCTACTAAAGTTATGCACTACACCTTGTATGATAACTACCCTAAATCTTATCTAGGTGCAACTGCTATAATCTGTCACAATTCAAAAATTCCGGTCATTTCTTAAATTATATATGCATCATATTAATTCATTCATGGCATTTCATTTTACATTTAACGCGTAATTTTTATATTTAATAATTGTTATCGCGTGAGTTATTATTTTGTATATTTAATCCGTTGCTTTCAAAATGATCCCGAGGTATTTTTATACTTACATTTAGTTATAAAACTATATTTTGAGTTTTCCTAGTGTTTTAAATTTATTTGGTACATTAATCGTTAAAGTTTAATTATTACGTCGTTTTTCTTAAAATTATACAATAATTATTTTATCACTCAATTTTCGCAAGGAAAGTATTTTACAATTTTATCATCTCAATACAATCTATTTTGACTTATTAAAACTTACTTGCACCAAAATTCTACCATTTACCTTTAAATTCATTCAACTTACACATTTTATCAAAAGTCTTACAAATATATAATACAAGTTACATTATATAAAAAAAAAAAAAAAAAATATATTTTGAGGACACAAGATCCCCCAACCGGTTTTGAGGGGGAAGTCAAGGTGGACATTTAATGCTTTGCTAGAAATTTTCTCCATAAGTTATATCAATACTCAACCTTACTTCATAATTCATTTTCACAATCATTCAAAGTGCATTATAGATATTTTCTCTCATCTCCTTTGTGTCTAAAAACCGCCTTCAAGGGTTACAAGAGATAATCATCAAAGTTTTTCAAGTTCAAGCATAATAACAATCTAGTGTATACTTTATAGGTTTTGAAATAAAACCAAGAGTATTTAGGCTAATCCTTGTTACCTACACCTCATCACTATCACTTGTAAGCTTGTTTTTTATCATTTCAAGTTTCCTTGTCATTTTCATATGTTTCTTTTCATTTTTGGAGCTTATATGCATGTTATGTGATTTATACCATTTATTTCATGATTTTAGAACTTATATATACTATTGGTCATCCTATAATTACTCCCATGGTATTCTTTGGTCTTGATGGTGATTAGGAACCCATGACACCCTAAGAAGGTGTATGGTAGGATTAGATTAGTTTTGGAGTTGATTTGAAGGGATTAGAATAGGTTTTGTCCGAGAAAAACTATTTTCGATAACTATATTTTGTGTTCTGTCCTTAAACCGAATTTCTGGAAAAACCTACTGTAGGTACGACCTTTTGGCCTTGATATTTAGAAAATATACTTTAAAACGAATCCGTGGCCTTTTGAACGGATAAAAACGGAGTTATAACGAAGCCGTGGTGAATTTTTAAAGTTTGACGACGTAAACGTATTATTTTCGTGGATTTTCAGCTTTGTTGCTTTTACATATTTCGGTCAAAACGAGCCTTAAGCTTCACAAATTATTTCGACTAGTCAAAATATATTAGTTTACTCGATACGAAGCTAAGGACATATTTTACGAGAAAACGGATTTAAAACGACAAATATATGCACGCTTTTATAAAGTTGCCGTAACTATTATTTTCTAAAAATTATATTATTTTTACGCTACAAGTATTCTATTAATGTAAGGGCTATGTTTGTGGCGCTTTTAACCATGATGTGAAACTTTTATAACGAAATGTCTTCTAGTAAAATCAAGTTCATCGGCCATATTTTCAAAACAAAAGCCGTTTGTCAAGTTGAGTTATAGTGATTTAATTACGGATGTTCAAACATTGGCGAAACTCATTTTCTCGCACACAATTAACAAAATCACCATCTTTAGCCTTTGATATCTTTATGATCGAGACCTTTTGAACGAAAACTCCTGAACTGAAACTTCTAGATATTGATACAAACTTTCCAAAACCGTCGAGTTCGTTCTCTAACGATCGACGCACACTATTTTACGACTACTTTTCCGGAGCCATTTTTGTTAATTTCAAGAAAATTCCGACGACATTGTTTTGAGACGAAAAGTAGTAATTTCACCAAAAATCGTTATAAAACCATTGTAGGATGACATTTTGACGTAAAAACTTGTAAAGTCATTTTTGAAGGGTCAAGACGTCAAAAGAGTATTTTTCGACGACGAGTAATATTTTCAAAACCCGTAAATGGTATAAATAACATACGAAGTGCATGCATAACATTACATTGCAACTCATGACATATCATATCATTGATAATAGGTCCCGTTAACACATCACCTTATACCCGGTGTACTCACTTTGTCATCTCACCGCTACCAAGTGAGTAATCACACCCCTTTTACCGCTTTACTATATTTTTGGGCTAAATGCATGAACCATACTTGAATTAAATTGATTCTTACTTTGTGAACTCTTTAATTAGAACTTGTGAACTCGAATCAAATCCTTGAACTTAATTACGAAATTATGACTTGTTAGAACTTATTGAACCGTACATGTTATGACCTTGTCCTAAAGTCTCGCCTTATTGGTGGAGCGTCTCAATAAATCTCGCCTAAGTGGTCGAGTGACAAAGAAGTCTCGCTTGTTGGTGGAGCTGCCTCAATAAATCTCGCCTTAGGTGGTCGAGTGACAAAGAAGTCTCGCCTTGTTGGTGGAGCGCCTCAATAAATCTCGCCTAGGTGGTTGAGTGACAAAGGAGTCTCCTCCGTCGAGCATCACTATAAAGTCTCGCCTTATTGGTGGAGCGTCTCAATAAATCTCGCCTAGGTGGTCGAAAGTGACAAAGGAGTCTCCCTTGTTGAGCAAAGGCAAAGTCTCCCATGTTCGGAGCATCGCTAAATTATTATATATTTGGTACAATGTTGTGAACTATTATGACCACTTACACTTGACTACTTGACGACTATATTTTTGTGCAATGGGTTGTGTACACGGTTGCAAGTTTTGTATGGTGAATTTGAACCGAGTGGATACACAATGCCTTTGCTTTGAGAACTATTTTGTTGACCAAAGCTTTGAATATTTCTTACGAGTTTTCTTATTTCACTAAACGTGTTTACTCACCAACTATTTTCATAGTTGACCCGCTTTTCTCATGCATTTCGTGATCGTTAGTAAGCTTTTCTATCAAGTCTTGCATAAAGAAGTTTTCACTTGTCGCTACAAGTCGCTATGTAATAAAACTCAATATTTTGGAATCTAAACTTTGTAATATATTTGCCGATGACGGCTAATCTGGTATTGTAATGGTTTACTCTTTTCTTTTAAATATTAATGTTGGTATGTTCTATTATCTTGTGCTTATGTTCCTCCGTTACACTCGTGTTTCCGCCTCCGCTAGGTGTGATGATTGGTATCGAGCCAAAGGTTATAGAGAATGCCGATTTTTCAAAAATA